>JAJPUD010000993.1:151600-212730 GCA_023553655.1 Myrmecobius fasciatus | reverse complement strand
TCTTTCCTTCCTTCCTTCCTTCCTTCCTTCCTTCCTTCCTTCCTTCCTTCCTTCCTTCCTTCCTTCCTTCCTTCCTATAAATAAGTTCCCTTTACCCAGGAGTAGAAGTGTCCTTGCTATCTCATAGACTATACTCTAGCATAGGTTGCTTTAAAAGGCTTCTAGTAGAGACCAGGAGATGGCCTAATTGAAGATTATGCTAACTAAATGTAGTGAGGAGCATCATAGTCCATCAATCAACCAATAAATACTTGTTAAAGATTGTTATTGTTGTTATTATTATGATCTCAGAAGAAAGGCACTAACATTTTAGGCATGGGGAGGAAAAGAAAGAAGAAATTACATTGAGCATTCTAGGAATGAGGATTAACTAATGAAAACACACAGGATTGACATAGAATATTATGTTTGACTAATAGCAACAAAGTAGATGTTGAGTCTAAAAATATGCAGAGGTGAGTAAAGTATAAGAAGACTGGAAATATATGAAGGACAAAGATCATAAAGGTTTTCAAAAGTCTAATAGGAGTTTATGTTTGATACTGAAGGTAACAGGGAGTGAATGAAATTTATTGATTATGATATGGTCATATTTTTTTTAAAGGAAATTTTAGGAAAATCACTGTTAGCTGAATGGAAGATAAATTGGAAATGGTGGTGGCAGGAAGACCAATAAAGAAGATTAATATTCTATGGTGGTATATTAAAAACCTGCAAGAAGGTGATGACAATGTGCATAGAGAAAAGGGAATTTATACAAGAGATGTGTGAAGGAAGAAATGATAAGACTATAAGAGTTAGCCACAGATTGGATATGTAAGGTTAGTATGAGGGAAGTCAAGAATAATACCATGGTTGCAACATGGATGATCAGGAGAATGATGGTGCTCTTGATAGTAATAAGTTTGAAAGAGAGGTAAGCTTGAGGTTTTGGGTAGGGAAGATAATGAGTTCTGTTTGGGATATGTCAAGTATCAAATGTTCATGGACATCTGATTTGAGGGTAATATAATAATAGCTAACATTTATATTATCCTTACTTTGTGCTGGCTACTGTGCTAAGAGCTCTGTAATTTATATCTTATCGATCTTCACAACAACCCTGGGAGATAATTATATAATTATCTCCATTTTATAGATGAGGAAACTGAGGCAAATAGAGGCTAAATATTTATTCAGGATCAAACAGCTAGTAAGTATCTAAGACTAGATTTGAACTCAGGTGTTCTTGAGTTGAAACTTCAAATTCTATCCACCATGCCACCTCACATAGAAAGTGGTATTTAAACTGAAGAGGTAGAAATAAGGGGGGAGGGGGTGAGGAGCACATTCCAGGCAGAGGGGACAGCAGCTACAGAAGCATGGAGATGGGAAATAGAGTGCCATGTATAAGGAAGCCTGTTTAACCAAACTGCTTCTCTGGCTTCCTTTAAATCCCAAGTAAATCCCATCTTCTACAGGAAATTTTCCACCAACTCTCTTAATTCTAAAGCATGTTTATCTATGTTTACTTTTTGCCTCTCTCATTAGATATGAGACAGGGACTGTCATTTGCCTTTTTTGTTTCCCCCGGGGCTTAACACAGTGCCTAATACATAGTAGGCATTTAATAAATGTTGATTGATTGATTGACCTTAGAGTGTTCAGTGTATGAAAGGAATTAATGTATAAATCCAGAAAGGTAAATTGGGACTTGGCAATAAAGGTCTTTAAATTCTAAACAGATAAATTTATATTTACTTATAAACATGATCAGGAGCTTTGGAGTTTATAGAGTAAATTTATCGAGTTTATCAATTAACATGGTCACTTTAGAGAATGGTGACTTAGACTTGGATTCCCATCCCTAATGATGCCTACTGACTGTAATATCATTGACAAGTTTTTAAGTGTCTCTGTTTTCTCATGATAATGCAATGTAGTTATTTTTAATTGATTTTTTTTTGTTCTGAATTCTCTTTCTTCCCCCTCCCTTTCTTCTGCCCATTGGGAAATAAAGAAAAATAAAACCCATTACAAATTTGGGTAGTCATGCAAAACAAATTTCTGCATTGGTCATGTTTCCAAAATAAGAAAAAAGGAAAGAAAAAAAAGAAAAAGAAAATATTCTTCAACCTATACTATGAGACCATCAGTTCTTTCTCTCTCATCAGTCTCTGAAAGTCATATTCCTTTACCTGTCCTTTGTATTTGTTGTTGGTCATTTTGTTGACTGCAATTACTAAGCCTTTCAAAGTTGATTATCTTAATAATATTGTTATTCCTACATAAATTGTTTTCCTGGTCCTCATTTCACTTTCTATCAGTTCATATAATTCTTCCCAAATTTTTCTAAAGCCATCGCCTTTAACATTTCTTAAAACACAGTAATATTCCATCAGAATCATTTAGCATAACTTGTGTAGCCATTCCCTAATTGAGTTTCCATTTCTTTGCCACTACAAAAAAGAGAATTGCTATAAATATTTTTGTGTAAATGTATGATTTTCCTATTTCTTTGATTATGATTCAATTTAACAAACCTATTAACTTCTACTACATGTAAGATATTATGCCAGGGCATGGGAATACAAGAGAGAAAATGAAATGGAAGTTTGCCTTTTAATGGGCAGATAAAGGATGTACATATATTTTAAAAGGTTGTGGTGAAAAAAAGCACTAGGGATGAGGAAAGGAAAGAAGATGGGAAAGAAGGAAAGAAGTAAGAAAGGAAGGGAGAAGGGAGAGAAGGAAGGAAGAAGAAATTTGAATTCAATTGGGTCTTTCTAAGTCCAGACCCAGATCTCTAGCAACTACCCTACCCAGCTGCTTCTATAAGTCATGGAATCCAAACCCATTGTTTTGCAGATGAGAATATAAATATACACAAAATAAATATATACAAAGTAGTTAGGGAGGAAAGGAATGAGCAGTTGGGAGGAGAAATAAAAGGTCTTTTTGTGATTGTCAAATTGCATCTTGAAGGAAATGAAGAATTCTATTAGAATGATGAGGAGGTAGTGCCTTCCAGGGATGAGAGAAAACCAATGAAAAGGCTTAGAAATGGGACTTAGAGTATTGTGGGTGAGGATAATTTAGTTGCACTACAGAAAAATGTATAATGAAGAAGACAGAAAGATAGATCGTAAAGGGAACTAGAAACCAAACAAAAAGTGGAAGATAATCCTATGATCCTCAAACAGTTCTAAAATGAAATAGATAGGTTGCTTTGTGGGGTAATGAGGTCCCTGTCACAGCAAGTGTTCAAGCACAGGTTGGATGAACATTTGGCATGTAGACTCAAGAATGTAAAGAGGTAAGAGAGAGAAGATTGGACTAAATGATCTCTAAGACTAGATCACACATAAAGCATGGTCTGTGTGAATTTGGGTCTGGGTCTGGATGGGATGGGTCTGGAAGGAGGCACCATATCAGAATTAGCAGAAGGAGAGACACGAAGAGGTTCTTGATATGTGAGATAGAAGTGAGCACAGAGTGGAACTAGATGAGAAGAAAACGGTGTGAGCAAAGGGAAGGAGATAAGAATCAGCTCTTTGTTGGGGAGCAAAATGGCACAAAGATGGCCATTTTTCCTAAAGTATCTGACTCTTGTAGATTACATTGAATCCAACAAATCTTTATTAAACGTTACTAAATAAAAGGCAATAAACTTGGGGATGGTGTGATGAAAAGCTGAACAGTACTTGATTTCTTGGAATCTATATTCTGCTAATTTAGTTAATCTCCCCCAAATCCCAATTGGTCACACAGCTCATATTATTGGGTTTGAGTCTACATCTTCTGAACTCCAAGTCTAGAATTCTACCCATTATTCCACGATACTTTAAAGATGTGCTTCTTTAGAGGATCCAGTCATTGCAGAAGACTTTATGGAGGAGGAAGCATTTGAATTTGGCTTTAAAGGATGAGTTTGGACAAAAGTCACCCAGGTGAGGGGACAGGGGCTATAATCTACAGTCTTAGAGGAACTACCTTCTTGGATGGGAGGTATTGAAGAAAGTAATTTAATGAAGAAAAGATGTCCCAGGGAACACAGAGAACTGTGAATAATTCACTCATACTAAGTGGGAGGCAGTGTAGCTTAAGAGAGAATACATTGGCTTTGGAATCAAAGGTATTTTGCCTATGACTCAGGGCAAGTTACTTAAACTCTCTGGGTCTCATTTTTTCATCTGTATAAAATGAGGAGTCTGGTTTAGGTGTTTCTGGACTTTCCCAACTCTATATCTATGGACCTATAAGTATTCCAAATTAGTTCAAGTTTTATAGAAGCAGTAGATATGTTCTCTTTCACATCACAAGATTCTTCTATGCTTCTTGGATGGAAGTGGAAGATAGAAGACACAAGATGTTATAAGAGAGCCAAAGAGCTAGAAAGCCATTTCTTTCAAGCTTCCACTTCTCTCCACCCCCATCCATCAGGAAGACAAAGTTAGGATAATTTGTCACTTCTATTTAGGAATTAGCTCTTGTTCTTGATCCCCTCAATTTTTTTTTTAAGTTGCTTCTCAAAAGCAACATCTTAGATGATTTTTTGTTTTGTTTTGTTTTGCTTTGTTTTTAGTTCTGAGTAACTTAGAAATTCTAGAATTATCCTCTCTGAAATACTCACCATTTCATTCTATTCCTCTCCAACATGCATTGCTTTATTGGAAAAAGAAAATTCCACAGAAAAATGCTAAGCATATTTCATTGCATGAAATAACCAGTTGCCAGATAATTTTTCTGATTTGGTGTGTATGTGTTTTTTGAACTAACCTATACTAATATCTTGGAATGGATGAGGTAACCAGTTTTGCAAACTGAGGCCTGTTTTTAGAAGCCATTGTTTCTAACTTTCTGTTTTCATATTTCCTCTCACCAGCTGCAGCTAACAAAGAGCTTGGTTTTACAGTCTCAAACAGGCTCAAATCCCTTTGAAATTAAGGGGGCTATTAAAGTCTCCTGGGAATGTTGGCCACAGAGTCAAGCCCCAAATAACTGGATGTAATCCATTCAGTAATCTCAGGGTGAAATTTTCTCTGGGAAGGGGGAGGAGGCAATTGGCTGTAAAGACACAAGTTTTTAGCTCTTACACAAATATAACAAGATAGAATCACAGTGCCTGGCCCATAGTAGGTACTTAATAAATATATGTTGATTGTTTTAGAGTTACTGATAACTGTCACCAAAATGTTAAACCTTTCCCCACCCCCTTCAAAAACTTTCACATTTATCTCAAGATTTGTACCCCTCCCCCTCTCTCTTTTCATCTAGGTCTACTGGATGCCGGAGGAAACTTTTCAGTTTGAAAAAAAAAGATTACCCAGATAATTTACATGTAAAGATCCAGCCTTAGGGAAAATTTGCAATTCCAAGGGGGCATTTTGGATATGATTTTGAATTGTAATATTCTATTCACAAGTGACCCAAAAAAACTGAAATTAGATTTTGTCTGCATGGGGAAGAGGATGTCTACAGACCCTCAAGATTTCAAAGAGCTCATGAAATTGGGAGGGAAAAAAAAATTACACCTTTATTTTTACTAACCTTTGCTTTTCTTTGTAATCCTAAATATTATACTTTATGCATTTAAAGGCATTATTTTGAGAAGTGATCCATAGACTTGGCCACACCACCAAGGGGTCCGTGTTACAAAAAAGTTTTGTAACATGTCTGGATGTACCCTAACAGTTATGAAGTAGGATGATATCCTCGACATTGGATATCAAAATTAAAATTCCCTAGACAATTTTCAAAGAATAATACTGATGATAAAATAAAAGACTTTAAAATACAATTGACAATCCCCAAAAGAAATACAAAAGTGAGACAGGATTTTGGAGACCTTGTAACTAACTGCCCCTGGAATTTGGAGTTTTATGTTTTATCCAAGTGAGTGAGTGATTGAGAGGAAAATACTAAGTCCAATTAGAAGCACTGGAAGCTTTCAAATCCTTTGAAACCTCTCAATGAATCTATCTTCTTTGCAGACTACTATTGTTTCCCTCCCTCTTCCCCTCCCCCTTCTTCATTTCCATAAACAATATAACCATTGGATAAGCCACTCTTTCTGCAAATAAAGGCAGGAGGCTAAGCAAATTTGCTTCCCTGCAATTATTTTTGTGAGGTCACCAAGTTAAGCATTAAGAGAATACTCCTATGGATGGGGGAGAGGGAAAGAGAACACAGTAACTGTGATTTTTGCTACAGAATCCTCCAGTCTCTCATCTATTTTCATAGCAGGACAAAACAGTGGCTTTGTTCTAAAAGTTCAGTGGAGGGGAATCTTTCACTGGACCAAATCTGAATTACACCTAATCTCTTCTGAATTTGTTTCCTGGAGAATTGAAATGTAGACATTTGGCTTGAGTTTACAGACTTGAAATCATCTGGTTTTCTATGACAGAAAAATAAATTGACATCTCTAAGGAGCTAAGAAAATATGGCCCCCTAGATATATAATAATACTTAGTGTGTTATTCCATTATGAACCTATTTGTGGTTTGCAAAGATACTAAATAGTTTGCCAGTTCTTTTTCCAGCTCATTTTACAGATGAGGGAACTGAGGCAAAAGGATTAAGTGACTGGTCCAGGGTCACACAGCTAGTATGTGTCTGAGGCTGGATTTGAACTCAGGAAGATGAGTCTTTCTAATTCCAAGACTGGTACTCTTATCCACTGCACTTTCTAACTGCCCTGAGAACCACCATAGCTCCCACATATATAATAATAGTGATGTCTATGTCTGTCTAGCACTTTACAGAAAGAAGGTTTTTTTCTCTGTGATCTTGTGCAGTAAATGGTGAATGTATTATTATTATTCCCATTCTACAGATGGGGAAACTGAAGCTCAGTTAAGTGGTTTTGCCTTTGGTCACAAGCTAGCTGGCTACAAAATAAGGGCTTGAATCCAGATCTTTTGACTTAAAGCCTAGGCCTCCTTTCACTAAATTATATGATCTCTGGTACATTTTCAGTCTAGAGAAAATCTGAAAATCTAAGGAAATAAGCCAGAGGGCCTAAATTGGAAGCTCAGCTCTGCTACTTACATTTATTTGTGTAATCTTGGGCAAGTAACTTAACCTCCATGGATTACAGTTTCTTCATTTGTAAAATTAATGGGAAGGTTTAAGTAATCTTTAAGGGACTTTCTACCTCCAAATTTTATAATCCTGGGACATCTTGAAAATTTTTTGAATTTTAATATTCTTTTCACAAAAGATTATAAAAGGCAGTTTCAGAGTCAAAAAGACCTAGTTACAAGTGTCCTCCCCATCCTCCCCCCTTATTGGCCCTGCGACCTTGGTAGTGCCAATCTGCTTTTCCATAGAGACTTTGCTTACTAAGAGTCCCCCTATGCCAATGAAATCAAAGGTCTGTTCAAAGAGAAAAATTCGCCAAGGATTAAGAAAGTCTTTAAATCTAAATATCTTGATCTCACCTGATTATTCTTAGGGTGTGTTACCTCTATGCAATTCACATTACTAAAGATAGCAAAAATCTTAGGCAACTTCACATATCTGATCACAATAACTAGTCACATTTATTTGGTGCTCTACAATTGCAAAGTACTTTATATACATTATCTCATTCCCTTCTGGCCACAGCCCCAGGAGGAAGATAGGACATGCTTCATTTTAGTGGGGAGGACAATAAAATTTTTAAAGGTTAAGTCACTTGTCCTAGGGCAACAGGGACTCCACTCTAACCTAGGACCCCACTCCTAGTTATAAGCCAAGTATTTTGCATAGAGATAAATGAAATTAATAATGATTAACATTTCAGTCATACACATTTATACCTATATATATGTGTGTGTATACATACATTCACATAGATACATGCATGTGTATATATATAAATATATGCACATACATATACATACATGTATATATGTGTAATTGACTTGCCCAGGCTCACATAGTTAGTAAGTTTCTAAGACCAGATTTAAACTTGGGTCCTCCTGATTCTAGGGCCAGTGCTTTATCCACTCAACCACCTAGCTACCCCTAAATAGCATTTTAAATACAGGGTGGACCAAAAGTCTTGGTGCAGCTTCACTTTATTAAGATGTAAAACTGAATTAAGATTTTTGGGACACACTGTGTGTTTTCTCATTCAATTCTTACAATCTCCCTATTTTTCAGGTGCTATTATCAAGCCCATTTCACAGATGAAGAAACTAATGCTGAGAGATATAAATGACTTACTTAAGTCAGCCCTCTATCTACTATGGCAGAAAATATCTCTCATTCTTTCCTACTGTAAATTATACCACCCTACATAAATAACAATAGCCTGAGAAGGAATATGACAAGTTCTTCCTTTTTTAGTTTTCATCCTTATACCTACTTAAGCAAATGATTTCTATTTCTTTGATCCTATTCAATTCAATTCAATTAAAAACATTTATTAATCACCTACTATGTGCCAAGCCCTGTGCCGACTATACAAAAAGAGGCAAAAGATGGGCCCTTCCCTCATGGAATTTTTAATTTAATGGGAGGTAACATACAAACAAATCTATTTAAAGCAAACTATATATATGAAATAATAGAGGGGAGGCACTGAAATCAAGAAGGGTCAAGGAAGGTTTTCTTTAGAAGATATGATTTTGCTGTTATATACTATCAGTTGTATCTGATTCTGTGGTCCCATTTAGGGGTTTTACCATTTCTTTCTCTAGCTCATTTTACAGATAAGGAATTTGAGGCAAACAGGGTTAAGTGACTTTCCTAGTAAGTGTCTGAGGCAGGACTTGAACCATGAAGATAAACCTTCCTGATTCCAATTCTTGCGCTTTCTATCCACAGTTACCTAGCTGTCTAGGGTGGAATTTTAGTTGGGATTTAAAGGAGGCTGAGGAGAACGGTAATTGAAGTGGAGATGGGAGAGAATTCTACCATGCACTGGGACAATCAGGAAAAAAACCTGGAGTAAAGAGATGGAGACCATAGAAGTTTACATATAAGTTTGCTTATATGTAAAAAGGTTTTAATCACACTTATGATTTTCAAAAAATTATTGTGAGGAAAGGGCTCTGTAAATCTTACTGGGCTAAAAAATGTGTTATTGTCACCATTAACAATTTTAAAAAGTAGTCATTTATTAACCATTTAGTCATAAGTCACTGGGCTCATTTACAATAGGATTTCTTAAACTTTTTCCATTTGTAACCCCTTTTTATCTGGGAAATTTTTATATAACTCCTGGTATATAGTTTTCTAAAACAGGTATATAAATTGAACATTTACAGATGATAAATCATAATTTCACAATTCATACATTCAGTTCTGTGACCCCATGTAGGGTCACCACCTACTGTTTAAGAAACTTAGAATTTTATAGGACTACAAAGCTGGAAAAAAAGGCTATTCCTACTCTCAAGGAGCTTATATTCTAGCAGAGATGGAGGGAGTAGAAATTATATATACAAGAGAAGTAAGTATAATTTAGGGTAGAGAAAGGAGAATCCTACCAAAATTTTTTTAACATACTTTAAGAAAGGAGAAAATACTTTTTTAGCCAAGGAAATCAAGGAAGGCTTTAGGGAGGAGGTAGTGCCTGAATTAGTCCTTGAAGAAAAAAAGGAATTCTCAGTGGTGGTGGTGATGATGAAGAAGAAATGTAATCCAAAATCTGGGATTAACTGTACAAGCAAACCCACAGAGTATAGAGATAATATGTCTGCTAGGAGTCCAGTTTGTTTATAATATAGAATGAAAAAAAAAGAGAAATATAAAATCAAGCTGGAAAGATAGGCCAGAGCTAGATTGGAGAGGGCCTTAACTGCAAGACTGAAAAGTTTGTATTTGATCCTATGGCAGTAAAACACACACACACACACACATACACACACACACACACACACACAGGTTTTTGAACAGGGGCATGGCATGGGGGAGCTATGTGAAGGATAGGCAGGAAAGAGGAGGAATTGGAAGCGGGACACCAAGTAAAAGACTATCCTGTGTAAATGGGAAAAAAGGGGGTGATTGACAAGAATATGGAGGTAACTCCTGGAGAACACAGATCATACTCTAGAAATGTTCTATATCAGTGCATATTTAAAAAACTCTGTGTTTTTTATTTATTTATTTATTTTTTATTAACAGCTTTTTATTTACAAAACATGAGTGCCCAATTGCCTCAGCAAAAAGCAAAAAAAAACAAAAACATATGAGTGATTTTTCTACATTGACCTTTGCAAAAAACTTTTTTTTTTGTTCCAAGCTTTTCCTCTCCTTCCCCCCACCCCCACCCCTAGATGACAGGTAAGCTAATACATGCTAAATATGATAAATTATATGACAAATCCAATACATGTATACATATTTATACAGTTATCTTACTGCACAAGAAACATCAGATCTAGAAAGAAAGAAGGAAAAAAACAACCTAAGAAGGAAAACAAAATGCATGGAAATATTCACAGAAAGCATTAAAATGCTGTGTTGTGGTCTACACTCAGTTCCCTCAGGCCTCTCTCTGGGTGTATATGACTATCTTCACCATTGAACAATAGGAACTGGTTTGAATCACATCATTTTTGAAGAGAACCATGTCCGTCAGAATTGATCATCGTATAGTCTTGTTTCTGTGTATAATGATCTCCTGGTTCTGCTGATTTCACTCAGCATCAGTTCATGCAAGTCTCTCCAGGCCTCTCTGAAATCATCCTACTGGTCATTTCTTACAGAACAATAATATTCCATAACATTCATATACCATAATTTATTCAGCCATTCTCCAATTGATGGGCATCCCCTCAGTTTCCAGTTTCTTGCCACTATAAAAAGGGCTGCCACAAACATTTTTGCACATGTGGGTCCCTTTCCCTCCTTTAAAATCTCTTTGGGATATAGGCCCAGTAGAAACACTGCTGGGTCAAATGGTATGCACAGTTTGATAACTTTTTGAGCATAGTTCCAAATTGCTCTCCAGAATGGTTGGATCCGTTCACAGTTCCACCAACAATGTATCAGTGTCCCAGTTTTCCCACATCCCCTCCAACAGTTATCATTATCATTTCCTGTCATTTTAGCCAATCTGACAGGTGTGTAGTGGTATCTCAGAGTTGTCTTAATTTGCATTTTTCTGATCAATAGTGATTTGGAGCACCTTTTCATGTGATTAGAAATAGTTTCAATTTCTTCATCTGAAAATTGTCTGTTCATATCTTTTGACCATTTATCAATTGGAGAATGGCTTGAATTCTTATATATTTGAGTCAATTCTCTATATATTTTAGAAATGAGGCCTTTATCAGAATCTTTGAATGTAAAAATATTTTCCCAGTTTACTGCTACCCTTCTAATCTTGTCTGCATTCATTTTGTTTGTACAAAAACTTTTTAATTTGATATAGTCAAACTTATCTATTTTGTGATTAATGATGATTTCTAGTTCTTCTTTGGTCACAAATTCCTTCCCCCTCTACAGGTCTGAGAGGTAAACCATCCTACATTCTTCTAATTTGTTTATAATATCATTCTTTATGCCTACATCATGAATCCATTTTGACCTTATCTTGGTATATGGTGTTAGGTGTGGGTCAATGCCTAGTTTCTTCCATACTAGTTTCCAATTATCCCATCAGTTTTTGTCAAATAGTGAAACTCTGTGTTTTTTAAAAATTTATATTATAGTAAACTTAAGAAATAAAACAAGAATTTCCATAACATAATAGAATAGGAAAAAAGTGATTGCATATGAAACTGCAAATCTATTATGTACAATTTTTATTCCTTTTAAATATATAATAAAGTTAGCATGAAACATTTTTTTCTTCCCTTTCCATCTCCTCCCTGCCCTAGAGATGGCTACCATTAAATACAACTTTGTGTGTATGTGTGTGTGTGTGTGTGTGTGTGTGTGTGTGTGTGTGTGTGTTTTCTACTGTCATAGGATCAAATAGAAACTTTTCAGTCTTGCAGTTAAGGCCCTCTCTAATCTGGCTCTGGCCTATCTTTCCAGTTGTGTAAAACCATTTTATACATCCTTCTATTTATCAGTTCTATCTCTGGTTGTGGATAGCATATTCCTTCACAGATCCTTTGAACTTAATTGGGTATTTATAATAGCCAAAATGACTTAGTCACTCAAAGTGTTCTTAAAACAGATAATATGCTTGGAAAATCCCAAAGATGCAACTAAAAAGTTAGTTGAGCCAATTAATGATTGTAGCAAAGTAGCTGAATATAAAGTAAGTTTAGGTAAATCAGCAGTATTTTGATATGACACCAACAAAATGCTACAAGAAGAAATGGTAAGAGATACCCTTTTTAAAATAGTGTTAGATTTTAAAATAGTTAAAATACCTGGGAGTACATCTACTAAAACCAACCCAGGAAGTATATGAAAAAAATATAATAATTTTTCTAAATAAAGACAAATAAAAACTATGTTATATACATGTACATATATATATGCATATATATATATGATATTTTACAAATAAAATCAGATTTAAATAATTGGAGCTCTGTGTCTTAATGAAGAGAAAAGAATAAAGACTTTTAGTCACTCTTCTTTATCTTGGCCAGGGTCTATCTGGCCCTCAGAATTGTCTATATAGGTTCCCAAAGTTCCTATTGACAACTGTAACTTCTGTTGAGTGTACCTTGGGGACTACTGAAAAAAAAAAAGAAAAATCTTTGTTATTAATGGACTAAATTTAAGTTTTGTGACATCCAAGATAAAATTCCAAAAAAGGACCTCTTGCCTTTTGTTGATTATAAGAAAGAGGAAGATATGGGAGAGAGAGAGCCCTTTTTCCCTGTACTCCAAATTTTCAATTCAGGGAATGATTATATGTGTCTATGAATGTCCATTGCTGATCCTCAGTATGATTCTATGAAGACAGTTCTGAATATAACATCCCGTAATGGAAAAGAGTGGCTAATTTGGCTCAAAGGCCTTGGGTTCAAATCCAACTCTGTAATTTAGTAATGTGACTTAAAAAAGAGTCACTTATCTTTCTATAAGCCTAAACTTCCTCCCTTGAAAAATGAGGGGATGAGACTAAGGTTGCTTCTAACTTTAGAGCTATGATGTTGAGAATAATTTCTGAGGCTCTAAAATTTCAGCAAACCTGTTTGATCAGGAAAGGAAGAATAAAGATGACAAGTAGATGCCATTCATGCATTACAATGATAGCAGGCAATATAGATTAATATATCTCCTCCTTCCAATTTAAGAATGGATTTACATTTTAATCAAAATCTTCTGGATAGCATCAATGAAATGATTAATGATAGGAATATGAATTGACCAGTAAACTGCCGGGAGATTTACTTTTAGGTAGAAGGTCAGATTGAACAAGAGAAGCAGCTACCCATGATACTAGGCAGGTGGAATAATAGAGTCAGGGAAATTTGAGTTCAAATTTGACCTCAGATACTTAGTAGCTATGTGACTCTGGGAAAGTCATTTATCCGTTTGCCTAAGTTTCTTCATCTATAAAATGAACTATAAAAAGAAGTGGCAAACCACTCTAGTATCTTATCCAAGAAAATCCCAAATGAGATCACAAAGAGTCAGACCCATGATACTGTCTTGAATGATGATACTGACAAAACACAACCTGAAAATGAAGGAATGTGTGGGATAGTCTTTGTGGAAGAGCTAGAAAGAAGTAAATGAAGACAAACATAGATAATGTAACTGACTAATGAGTAGAAAAACTATATAAAAACAACTAATAATATTCTTTTTTAGCCTTTAGTAGAATTGAATTATTATTTTTTTTAAGAACAGAGTGATATAAAGATTTAATACTAATGTAACTCCACTGAAAGACTGTAAGTGTGGGACTCTCTCCTTATTAGTAGAGATCAGTGCCCCAACCTAGGTCAGATATGGCTAGAATTGATCTCCACCATTGAGGAGAATCCCATACCAAAGGACTTTGGGATTGAGGTTACTCTTAATTAATATTAAGGGTTTGTTTTTGGTTTTAGTTTTTTCTTCTAGAAAAAGTTTAACTGCTGCCTTTTGGTTTTTAGACCAAAGACATTTCTCTTTCCCACATTTTTGCCTCAACTTTGAATGCTTCTTTGGAACAAAGAAAATGTTAAGCGACCTCAAAAGACTGTACTAATTTAATGGCACATATCACTTTCCACATCAGTAGCTTTAACATCTTTGATGAGAAGGAAGAGAATTTCATTATAAATTTCAGCAAAATTTCTTGTTTAGAAAGGGAAGGACAAGGAGGCTACCTAGACCACACCATTCATTCATTAGAATGAAAGCCCTCAGGATTTCCAACTAACATTGTTATTTGAGCATTAGCTGTCATGCTTTCATTATGGATGGGTAATCTTTTTCAAAATTTAGCTACAGGAGAGGTTTGTCTGAGTAGCAGTGGAGGAATAACAACAATAATGATAGTAACTACATTTCTGTGTACTTTATGTTTGTAAAGTGCTTTAAATATTTTTTGGTACTCAACCTTCCTGCCAGTCTTGTGAATTTGGTTGTTATTGTTCCTATTTACAGAAAAAGAAGCTAATTCTAAAAGTATATATTTCCCAGAACATTTACTCAGATCCTCTTCAATATCCTTTACCAGATTTTTTCCAGTAGTATGCTTCTTTGTTCATGTTTTATTTCTCTTACTAGATTATAATAATATTAACATATTCATAATTATCATGATACTTATGACCTGAAAGTATAGAAATAAATTTGGCTCTCAATATGGGAGTAAGAGGCAAGAGATCTGAGTTCAAGTCCTAATTCTGATACTAAGTACTAAGTAATTAGTACTAAATGCTAAGTGTATATGACCTTGAGCAAGTTGTTTTACCTCAACTTTGCTGGACCTCAATTTCCTCATCTGAAAAATGAGGAGTGCTGAATTAGATGATCTTTTGTGTCTCTTCTAGCACTAGCTATCTATGAATTTGCTTAATTTATTTGTATAGAAACAGTCTTGAGGAATATTTTTAATTTTAAATTTTCAATTACATATAAAGACAATTTTTGACATTCATTTAAAAATCTTTTTGAGTTCTAAATTTTCTTACTTCATACAGGTTATATATGTGTAATCATGTAAAACATATTTTCATTTTAGTCATGTTGTGAAAGAAGAAACAAAATAAAAGGAAAAAAAACACACACAATAGATAAAATGAAAACAGTATGCTTTGATATGCCTTCAGACACCATTAGTTCTTTTTCTGGATATGGATAGAATTTTCCATCATTTGTCTATTGGAATTGCCTTGGATCATTGCATTGCTGAGAAGAAGTAAGTCAATCATAGTTGATCATTATACAATGTTGCTATTATTGTGTACAATGTTCTCCTGGTTCTGCTCACTTCACTTTACCTCAGTTCATGTAAGTCTTTCCAGGTTTTTCTAAAATTTGCCTGTTTTTAATTTCTTGTAGTACAGTAGTATTCCATTGCATTCATATATCACAACTTGCTTAATCATTTTCCAATAAATGGGCATCCCTTGAGGAATATTTGTAAAACCTATGAAGATACCTTGATTTTTTAAAACTAATATTTTATTTTTAAAAAATACATACAATGATAGTTTTCAACATCTATCTTTGTAAAACCTTGTGTTCCAGATTTTTCTCCCTCTCTTCCTCCCTATTTCCTTCCCAAGACATCAAGCAATCTGATATAAATTTAATGCATGTAATTCTAAACATATTCCTATATTTATCAGGCTGAGCAAAAACAAAAAAAATCAGATTAAAAAGGAAAAAATAACGTGAAAAAGGAAAAAAAAAACAAGCAAACAAATAGCAACAACCAAAAAAAAAAAAAAAAGGTGAAAATACTATGCTTTGATCTGCATTCAGCCTTTATACTTTTCTCTCTGGACTTTCCATCACAAGTCTATTGGAATTGCCTTCAATTACGTCATTGTTGAAAAGACCTAAATCCATATAATCTTGTTGCTATGTACAAGTTCTCTTGGTTCTGCTCATCTCAGTTAACATACTTTTTGCTTGCCTTTCATTTTTGAATAAGACCACTGACATCCTGGGTGATGATTTGAGTGTGAACTTGTTTTCAGAGTTGCACAAAATCATCAGTCTCACTCTCACCTCTTGAGTCATTGAGGTCAGTGGCAAGACAGAAGTCAGGACAAATGGTGATAACTCCAGAAGCAGTGGATGACCTTGGAGTCTTCAGTGTCTAACTAAGCTCTAAGTGCTCCACAATACTTGCTTCAGCCTCCTTCAGGATCATTGGAACAAATTGTTTACATCCACCTTTGCTATTGGAGAAGTTAACTGCCCTAGTTAATTGATCAGGATTACAGAGAAGTATCTGTTATTGGGCCTTGTTTAAATAGCCTAGGACAGGGCAATGACTGATTCCAGATTCTCAAAATAGTTTCCTAATTGGCATACAGTGGATAAATCTCCAAAGTCAGTCTTTAGATGGAAGAGCTTCCAGTTCAATATGTCTGTTGGTACAAAAAATCAAATCCAGTTAGCAGATGTTGTTTGGCAAGTAAGGAGAAAGGGGGAAGAAAAGAAGAGGGGAAGAAAAAGACCGAAAGACAGACAAACAGTCACACAGACATGTATAGAGAGACAGAGCCAAAGAGACAAACACAGAGACAGACAGAGACAAAGGCAGAGAGAGACAAAGACAGAGAGACATACACAGAGAGAGACATGAGACATTCAGGATGTGTGTGTGTGTGTGTGTGTGTGTGTGTGTGTGTGTGTGTGTGAGAGAGAGAGAGAGAGAGAGAGAGAGAGAGAGAGAGAGAGAGAGAGAGAGATTGAGAAATGGGTTTCAATTCATACCCTGAATCCGTTAATTCTCTACATGGAGGTGAATAACATGTTTCATGCTGAATTCTTAAGAGGGGCAGCTATGTGGTGCAATGGATAGAGCATCAGCCCTGGAGTCAGGGCCTTAGACATTTTTCACTTACTAGCTGTGTGACCCTGAGCAAGTAACTTAACTTCAATGCCTCATCAAAATAATAGTAATTATTGTTGGTCATTGATCAGAAATCCTGAGTTTCTTAATGTTTAAATCCAATTCACTTTGCATGTTATGGCTTCCCTGATGTCCTCTTTGAGACAGAAATTAGGAGACCTGATTGAGTTCTGGCTTTGTCAAGGACAGAAACTAACTTGTGACCTTGAATTTCTCTGTCCTTCAGTTTCTTTCTCTTTAAAATGAGGGTATACATTAGTAGAATGGAAGCTCCTTGAAGGTAGGGGATTGTTTGATTGTTATCTCAGTAACTGCAGCCTATAACAGATATTTAATTAATGCATATTAGATTGAATTGGAGATTAGATTACAATATGTATCTACCATAAACCAAAGAAAACATTCTGATTTATTTTGAAAAATTTTCTGAGACATTGCAGAATTTTTCATGGCTAATTATTATTAATATATAATTAATTATACATAATTAATTATAACTAATCTATAATCTATGTTAATCTATAATTAATCTAATGATCTAACAGGAATAGGCACCAGGATGCTTTGGATAAAAGGTCATTTTTCCTTTGTGGACCTCAATTATCTTATCCACAAAATGAAAGAGAAAGAATGATAGTCATTAAGGTTTCCTTCTGACATTCTATATTCCCATATTCAAAGTCCCTTCAAGATTTAACATTCTCTGTTCAAAGATCCCCTCTACTTCTCACAAAATCCATTTTTACTTCTTTGAAAGGTTCAATGCTATTTTCAATGCAAATAGAAATACAATCTAAACCAAAGAAAGCTTGGAATCCAATTATAGAGTTAGTGAATGGGAGATAAAATTGTAATAGTACAATTTTAAGGTTATTAATCAGCACATTGTAGTAGAAAGAGCTTTAGTTGTGTCTAAGGTTGAAGAACCTGTGATCAGATTATGGCTCTGTTACTTAGTTACTTATGAAAGTCCAATAGATTCTTAGGCTTTTTTTTTAACTCCAGAATTTCTTTTATTTAGCTGAAAGTGTCCTGAAGAAATTGTGATAATGGGCCTATGTACAAAAGACTTCAGAAAGAAAAAAACATAGGACAAAGAATGTATATCTTATGTCCCACCATACGAACAAAAAGACTGGAAAATAGCAATGAAAGACAATTCTTCCAGAGAGGTTCAACAAAGAGGACAGGTACATCTGTCTGTCTGTCTTTGACCTCTTTCAGAGACCATAGTTTCGGGACAAAAATACTTTGTCTCCCCATCATTCCCTACTGCTTGTGATAGCAGTATTACTTAAAAGGGAACAAAAGCTAGAAGTTGCTATTGGAAAACTGACAGTGGTGTGAATTGGTATGAACATTCCCATTCCCGGTTTACAATCTTGAAGGTAAGTTCATCCTAGGGAGATTCAGCATGGAAGTGTAGGAAACAAAGTTCTTGTGATCCTGGCTTACCTCTAGGAAATACTCTGATGTAGAATGTTTGTCAATCAGGTCTGTGTAAAAGGTATTAAACTTGTAGCCTTGTACAATCTTTGGTAGGGGTTGTCAGTATCATAGTAAGTCAAGTTGTACTTGTTCCACTCAAAGCCTGTGTGGACATGATTAAAAAAGCCAGGCTTGTGGGGCTGGTATTTGTCTGATCACAGATAGTTCTTGCCTCCTTGATTGAATAGAAGTAGATATCTTTTGCCTTCTCATCTCCTGTGACTGGCAGCTATTGCTGAGAGAGCAGTAGATATTGAAGGTCCTCTTCTGAATCTACCAGATAAGTATCAAAGGGCAGCTCATGGGAGGTAAGCAAACGGGTGTTCTTGCCAGCATCATAGTTATCTAAGCTCTGCTGGATCAAGTCTTCCATCAGCATAGCTTCTCTTTCACTTTTGCCCTCAGTCTTAGCCTCCCCTTCAGCTTCTGGTTCCTCTGAGACTCCTGATCTAGAAGGTCCCAATTGGGTCTGATCTTGGTCTTTGGGTTCTCACATTTGATTAGGAGGTGTTAGCTTTTTCTTGAGGATGGGGAATGGGGGTCACTTTCAACATCTTACTCTGGTTTCACTTTGTACAATAGCTTCTCCTGGAGTACATCCTGGTGATGCTCAAAGAATCTAACTCTTGCCATCTATGCCTTGAGACGTTGCTTTCCCAGTAGCCAACATCCATATTGGGCCTCCTTACCCAGATCTTGCCATCAGTGTCCTGGAAGATCACCTGGAATTGGCTATAGGTCTTCCCTTTGAATATCAATTATACGTTAGAACTAATGGAGGGATCTGCCTCTTCTCAAAGCCATCCTAGTCACTTTCCAAATGCCTTGTCCCTTCAGAACTTAGAAATCTCATCCTCTATAATGATGATCATATCACTTCACAAACATAGATTCTTGCCCTGTTCCAAATGCATGTTGGATACTGTAAGGTCACTGAGAAATGTATAGGGCTCACACATCTTCACAGCCAGATAATCATCCTTGGAACTAATATGCTTGGCTAGGAAATCAATGGGATTGACCCTTCCATCCCTTATTTGGATTTTAGAATGAAATTTGGCTTGTTGAAGGTGGAAGTTGTATTTCTGCTTCTCCCATGTTTTGAAGTGTTCTACCTCCTTCTCCCTCTGCAGCATTTCCAGCTCTTACTCCAAAAGCATTTGCTTTATCTATGGCAATTCTAGCCGATTGTCTTCCTGGATTCTCTTTTTTCTCTTTTAGCTTTTTTTCTTCTTTTTAATGCCTTGTTCCATATGGACATTCCCAGCACATTGTTGTCTCCAAATGGATTATCAATATTGGCGTAGCCCATATATTCTTCACCCCAACCAACCCATCTTTCACTCTTCTTCAATTCTTTGGTTTCCTTCTTTGCCAGTATCCCATCAGTTTCTTCCCAGATGTCTCAAATACCTTCATCAATCCTTCTTTCTAAGACTGCAGCACTCTGACAGGCTCGATTTCTTATCCAGGACCTCTTGGAGATTCTGAGAGCTGGGTGGTAAAGGTGAGGTAGAAGACACTGAGGAGGTGGATGATTTGGAATCATGTCTCTTCTTGTGAGGAGTCTGCTCTTCCTTGGCTCTCTAAATGAGAAGACTCCCGAATTTGGGGCTGTGGTTTCCATGGATTTCTATGGTCTCTTTCAGAGCTCTGACATTTCTTTGACTTCTTCCTATTTTGCTCTTCCTTAAAATCTGATCCTATTTTTCACTTCTGGCTATACCTCTTCTACACTTTCAGGCCCTAGCTGTTCCTGTCTTACCATCACCTTTCATGCAGTTCTGACTCTGGCTCTGGCTCCAGCTACTGTTTGCTGCCCTCCTCTCACTTCTGGAGGCCAGGAGTACAAACTAGACCACGATCTTGATTTCTGTCTCCTACCCATCCATCAATTTGGATATAACTGCTAGTCTCTTGATCTTAGGGTTTTGAGTATGTTTCTTCTTACAGAAGTTCAGTTTAAACAAACAAACACTACAAAATTATAGGGACTGGAAGGGCCTGAACTAGTTTCTAATTGTCTAAGATCTAATTTAAAATGTAAAGTCCTAAATTTTGTCTAAAATTAAAGGCCTTTACCTTTGTCACCAATGTTTATTTCTTCTTCATCACCTTTAGCTATTTTCAAAGAGAAATTGAGTCCTGGGAGTTGTATTTTGTTATTGTTGTTGTTGTTTTCTGATGTGCTAATCTAGGGGAACTCCCTGCTGTCTAGTTTTTCCTCCTGATACCTGATAGAATAAATCTGTCAATCTCCAGTGAGAAGAAGGAAGAAGTAGGAAGGTAGAGACTTTTTCCTTTTATAGTGGCAGCTTCATAACATTGCATTCAGCGATTGGTCCTCCCGATAAGGTACAGGAAATAGGGGTATTTTTGTAGGTAGATTTGCTACTGCCTTCTCTACCTCTTTAGAGAAATTTGCATGTTGACTTGAGGAAGGTTGAACTTCATTTAAAAATCAAATGCATTTTTTGGAAAAGGGTTTTATGGTGGCAATACTGAGAGATTATATCCAGAATTACTTTAGCTTTTCAGGCTACATTCACAAATGTAGTGGCCTCAATTTTGTGATTAAATTTAATAAAGTTTAATGATTACTTCAGACTGAGCATCCTAGGCATTTAAATAAAAAGAGCTTCCTAGACTAAAGATCTTCCTTTCTGAAGAACTATGTCAGGAAGGGGATGCATCAAGGATCATAAATTCTCCTTTGCCTTTTTAACACTTTATGGGCTCCCAGGCTGTCCCAACAATAGGATGGGGAATGACTCTTAACAGCTCATTAAGGTTGTTTTTACCAAATGCTAATAATAAAAAGAAACCCTAAAAGCCTGTCTCATTTTTATTCAGAATGTCCTACTGCCGAATATAAAAAGATGCCATAAAATGGAAATGCCAGAGAAAGTCACTAGATGCAGTTATTTGCAGAAGCAACATTAAGATTTCCACATTAACTCGTAATCTAGGAGGTATTAATGGATGGATTTGGCAATAGGGTAGTTGCTGGAGAGAATAGAAATTTTCTACCTACAGCTTGAAAAAATGTTTATAGATAATACATATATTAAATATCATATGTGTATTATTGCATTATGCAAATAATTAATAAAAGCATAGTTTTGTGTGTCTATAATAGAGAAGCAACATCATGTTCGTGTTAAAATTTATTTCATGTCTATTCCCAACATTATATGTAAAAAATGGAAATGAGTTCTTTCCTACTCAATTTCCTGATACAGATCTGTAAGACCTCTACTCTTATGCAACTTAATATTAGTCTGTAGTATTAAAACAGATTTGTGAACAGTGGTAGGAATATGTGAGTAATGGGGGAATGTGAATCCAAAAAACATCTGGGAACTGAAAAGAAGTTATTACATTATTATATGAATTATGAATGTCCTATTTCATCTATACTTATAAATACATCTCAAATCTATATATATGACCATATGAATTATATGAAACTGTTTTATAAAACTTAAAGTCCTATATAACTGTCATTGGCTATTATTATTATTATGAATGATGAATACAAAAATTCAAATGTGTCCCTAATCCTAGATATAGGATTATATGAAAGATGAATATCTTATCTCAATCAGTTTATAAATCTCTCTCTAGAGTGAACTATCTATAGCTCTGTGCATATGGGAAATAACATCATTTATCATTCACATAAATATTTATATCATTTCTGGTTTAATTTTCAGGTATTATTTTACTTCACATTCTTTCCATTCAAAATTCTATTGGAATGCTGTCCCTTTTAGATAGATGTTAGCCCTCTCTGAAAAGTGGCTTTATAATTTTCTTTCTCTCTGGAGTCTATTCCAATCTGAAAAATACAAGACTGAGTAGACAGATGAGCTTATGTTTCTGAATAGCTGGACACTTTGACAAGAGGTGTCAAATACAATAATTAAAAACATTCTATTTTGTCCTGGATCCTTGCTATTATTGATATGTGAGCAAAACTTTGACATACTGTATCATCCCTCCCTGAGATCACCAGGAACCTCAAATCGTTAATTAGTATGAGAAGATTGTATGCTTCAGTCTTGGACAGACTATCCCCTGAAATTGTTAGATAATTTTGTTTTCTTTAGATTAAGGCTGATGTGGAAAATAGGTGCATTCATAGCTCACTAGGGCCTACTTGCCCAAGCCATGCCACATGCACATCTGAAATGATTTATGGTTTTCTCCAATGCCTTGGCCTTTTTAAGGGAGAAGATAGGGGAAGTTATAGACAATTAGACTTGACTTTTTAAATTGCAAATACAATATGGCTAAAAGGTGTGTATGTATGCACCAGGGAGAGAGATCTCAATACTTCCCTGGATTCCCGGTGATCAATTTTTTAAAAATGAGCTCCTAAAGTTCTTTAGTGAAATACTTCTGGAAGTCACACTGATGACAAATCCTAGATAAACCAGATCCTTATGAGAATCTTTCTAATTCATCAGAGACAGATTGTGTCTCCAGACCTTACCTTTTACCACCAGATGGCCAAGTTGTGTCTCCCTGCCACCCACTGCCTCCCCGAGGAAAGGAGAGGATTAGTGCACTTGGGATCTCTAGTCTACTGCCCTGCTCAGGACTGGCACTAACATGGAGGTTAAATAAATGGGGAGTGGCCTTTAGTTTGGAAAAACTGCTGAGTCCCACCATATGGGCCATTGCCGGCCCCAGAATATGCTTTATTGGCATGGCTTAGAGGTTTACAAGCAATCTTCTTGAAGTTTTAATGGTGCCTTGGATGATTTATCCTATTTGGAGAGTCACTGCTATAAGGAGACACCCAGTTCCTGGGCTTTTGCTTTCGTTTATTATCAAAACCTTTAATCTTTCCCACAATGCAGCCCCCATCTCCCATAAATAACCCCATTATGGCCACACAAAGAACGTGTAACTACTCTGATCTAAGTTTAGATTTTTCAAGTCATAGTTTTTGGAAACTAGTTTAGTTAAAAAACCAGAGTATTTTAGAGGGATGGGAAGTTTCAAGGGATGGAAATGGTATAAATATCTGTTCATACAGTCTGTGTATTCAAACCTCCAGTTATTACAGGTAAATTGATGGACCTAAAGAAAGACAGTCTTAGAAAATCTACAATCTTAAGTCTTTCCTTCCATAGAACAATTCTGAGTTCATGTTTCAATATGTTAAAATATGTTAGGATCTCCTCTCATTGCCCTGATCTTATTTAGTGGGAGAGAAGCTGGCAATAATACTAATGTGTTTAAAACACACAGACCGAATTCAGATAAATTACACAAATTTTCAATTTTAGGACGTTCTCTCTAGGTCTCAACACATTTCCAAGAAAAAAAGAAGATTTTCCTAATGAATTAGAATATATATATATATATAATGTTAGATTTCTGATATTCATAGACATACAATTTTAAAGTTGGCAGAATTCTTACAAATTTAACCACATCTCTTTATATTACAATGGGAAAGTAGTGTCCAGAAAAGGAAAGGTACTTGCCCAATGTGTGCATATATATATATATATAGGCTCTACAGCAGGAAAAAAACAGATCATAGTTCTAGAACTAGAAGGGATCAATGGGGCTATCTAGACTAATCTCCTCTCCTGTTTTACAGATGGGGAAACAGAGTCCCTGAAATTAAGTAACTTGCCCAAGCTCACATATGTAACAAATATCAGAGATGGGATTTGAACCCCAAACTACTCCAAAGTCAATGGTCTCTCTATAACCAAGCTGTTTCTTTAATAATAGCTAGTTTTTCTCTAGACTTTAAGGGTTGCCAAACACTTTTCTCACAACAGCCCTGTGAGATAGGGACTATAAGTATCACTCCCTCTGTTTTTGAGATGAGGAATCTGAAGCTCTGAGAGGGTAAATGAGAACCTTATAATTATGCAACTACTAAGTGTTTGAAGGGGCACTTGAAAAAAAGTCACACTGCAAATCCAATGAGCTCAATGTTCATATAAAGAAACTAATGCCTGACAGAAGAGTTGAAGATTACGTGGATAGTAAGTAAGAGAGCCCCTGGTCTCAGCCCCAAGTTTTCTAATTCCAAATTTAATGCTTTTTACCATCATACCAAATATATAGCAATACAGATCCTATAGTAGGTATATATGCTATATGTAGTATATATAGCATCTATATACTATAATATATCTAGGTACATTTTTTGTATGTAATTGTCTATTTAGTCTAAAAAGCTGTGCAATGATTTTTATCTAATTATTCAAATCTCTCATTTACTGTGTACTACTTACTATATTTACTATATACTACTACATGTGACCTCCAGAATACCTAAAAAAAATCAGACTCAGATGTGCAAAAGAAACTCAGAAACACATTCTCAATCCCTGTAATACCTGTGCTAAAATGACCAAAAAGTCCAATGGCTTATAAACATAACTGTATACATAGTTTTACACACCATGTAATTGCACAAATATATGACAAATGTACTTCCAAGAATGTACTTAAGTTTCCTCACAGAACTACTTGTGAAATGAATTAGCAAGCCCCTAGTTTTAGAACGTGACTACATGAGCAAGAGACATTTTTTTTTTTGTTATGGAAGCAGTAAGAACATAATAAGCAAGACCACAGAGTGCTTTAGAAACTTCAGAAGAACAATTCCCAGCTGTGCCTAGTGATTGATGAGACTGTAACAACCATGGGGGAGGGGAAGGAGGATGTGATGATGCATAACTATTTTCCAGGTGAGAAAATCAAGAGAATATTTGAGTTTTATCACTGGAGAACCCAAACTTAGAGAACTAACATTTAGGAAAACCTTGTTTAATAAATCTTGAAGAAGTAAGATTTTGGCAATCACTAACAACAGAATATTTTGTGATATTAATCAGAAATTAATTAGAATTCATAGTAAAGACAGTCCAGGAATCTCACCCAATTGTCTTTCTGTCAATAGTACTATCAAGTTCTATTTCTTGAAATTAAAAATGACATCTTTAACACTATCAATCCAACACTTCCCCTGAGCAGTAAAAATTACTTAAGAAAGCCATAGCATCATAGATTTTGGGCTAAAAGAAATATCAAATACTCCCTAGTACAATCCCCTCATAATGCAGAAAAGGAAGCTGAGACCCATGGAATTTAGGTTACTTGTTCATTTCACAAGTAGTTCTGTAAGGAAACTTAAATATATAGGTAGAAGCACTAGAACTAAAGAATATCTCAAAAGATTAAGCTTCATCAATTGACTCAGTGCATTTTTTTAAACCTACAAGGCAAAGAAAATAAAAATAACAAAAATTTTAATTTCAACATAAAATTATAATAAAATTTTTGTATCAATTGATGCATGTGTTCTGTACAAGTCTATGAGGCAGGATTTAAAACCATATTCTATTGAAGCCAGAACCAGTGAGTCTTGTACGATATTACAATGTAAGAGGTTTTTTTTTTGGGGGGGGGAAGGGGAGAGGTATAGAAAGAAAGCTGGCTTCTAAGTCAGGAAGACCTGACACATATGGGGATATAAGACCTAGGCAGGTCACAATTTCCCAGTATCTCAAGCATCTCTCTAAAACATGAAATGGCAGAGCAGACGCTGATTGACAGGGATAGGGAAAATTTCCTCACTGAAAGTTCTTTATATAAGAAAACCAAAAGGGATCATTAAAAAAAAAAAAAAGGTTTAGCAATCTGATCTAGAAAACATGTGCTACACTGGTATAAATCTCTTGACTCCTAATTCAGTATTCTTTTCTCTCTATCATATTTTTTGAAAGAACTTTTGACCTATAGATACATGCATCCACATGCATATACATTGGCAAATATTTTATTTTTTAAATATATCAACAGACGTACATATATGTTTCCTATTCTGCTGCTATTTTATTAGGGTTTAAAGTTTTAATACTTATAATTCAATTTATTCTTCTAAGCAAATGGAATATGATAGAGAGAAAAGAATACTGAATTAGGAGTCAAAAGATTTATACCAGTGTAGCACATTTTTTTTCTCTAGATTAGAGATTCTTAAACTTTTTTCTCCCATGACCCCTTTTTTGTCCAAGAAATTTTTACATGATCTCAGGTATGTGAGTATATAAAAGAGATATACAAATCGAACATTTACTAATAATAGATCATAATTTCACAACCCCAATTGGTTACATGACTTCATATGGGGTCATGACCCACAGTTTAAAAATTTTGCTCTAGATGTATTTTCCCCATCTTTAAAATGATGGAAATAAAAAGATTAAATGGTTTTAATTTCTCTAATGATGCAATATTCATTTATTCATTTGTTCTATAAGCTTAATATGCTAGGCAGTAAGTTATACAGACTTGCTCTCATGGAGCTTACTACTGGAAAAGTCCACTTAAGTAAAATAAAAAATCTATGTGCCAAATAACTAGGGTTAGGAACTCTAGGGATTCGGCAAGTTTTCTTGATAGAGGTTATTTTTGAGATAAATTTAGAAGGAAGTTAGGGATTCTAATAGATGTAGGAGTAAAGAAAGAATACTTTGCAGTCATGGAGAACAACAGCCTGTACAATTTTATGTATGTGAGAAAAGGGGAATGTTGTATATGAGTAAATAAAAAGGAGGCCAGTTTGGCTAGACCAAAAAATACAAGACAGAGAGTAAGTAATATATAAGAAACATTGTAGAATAGACTCTGAGACTGTGGGTCATATAATGTCATTCAAGAAAGGACACATGAGATTCCAATATTTCTTTAGGAAGAGAGCATTGAAAGGCTAGAAAGATTTTGGGAGGAAGCAAAAACGTAGTGCACCTTAACATGTCTCTAATTTACAACTTGTCACTCTCACTCTAGAGACTTGTAGGTGATATTAGGGATTCTCCCTTGATTGAGCTGATATATCATCTAAAATCACATGATTACATGGGAATCTCAATACAGGGAAAAAAAAAACCTTTGACAAAATTCCACACCCATTTATGCTAAAAAGAAAACAACAAAAATGAACATTTTTGTTCATTTGTTCAAAAACAACATATAGGTGCAAAGGAGTCTTTTTAAAAAAAAAAACTATAAAAGTATCTATCTAAAACTAAAAATAAGTATGATATTCAGTTGAGATACATAGAAACTTTCCCAATAAATACAATAAAACAAGGGTGCCTACTTCCTCTATTATTTGATATAGTTCAAGAAATGCTAGCAATAGCAATAAGACAAAAAAAAAAGAGCATAAATACAGGCAAAGAGAAAATTAAAATGTCTTTCTTTGCTGATGAATTACTTAGAAAATCCTAGAGAATCAACAAAGATATTAATAACTTTAATAAAGTTGCAGACTACAAAACAAATCTATCAAAACCAACAGCATTTCTATGTACTATTAGCAAAAAACAATAGGCAATAATAGGGAAAAAGCATTAAATGATTAGCAATCTAATTTTAATTTAAATAGTTGCAGAAATATTCAGTTTTCATTGTACCAGTATAATAAAAGTGACAATACTACCAAAGTTAATTTATAGAAATGCTATACCAATCAATCTACCAAAATAGATTTATAGTACTCAACAAAATAATAATTAATTTGGAGGAACAAAAACTCTAGACTATCATTAAAAATAATGAAAAAAGGTGGTATTAAGAGGAGGAATTGCATTTCATGATCTTAAACAATGTTATAATGTATTAGTCACCAAAGCATTTAGCGTAAGCTTAAAAAGACTAAAGTAGAACAGACTAGAAGAGGGAGAATCAGAAATATTGTAACTTAATAATCCAGTATTTTAACCCCCCCTCCCAATAAATGATTAATGTTACATGATAAAAATTGCTGGGAAAATGGGAAAGAAATCAATCAGAAATTAAGTTTAGACCAACATTTTATACCATATTTCCCAACAAATTCAAAATGACATTGCAACTTGAATATTAAAGATTATGCCACTAAAAATTAGAAGAGAAACAGATGACATACCTTTTAGAGCTAAGAGTGTTCAAAAAAGAACAGAGATGTTTAAAAGAAATGATAAATAATAAGTATTACATGATATTGTGAGACTTCTACAAAAATAAAATTAATGCAGTCAATAAAAGAAGGAAAATAGTTGACTAGGAATAAATCTTGAATAAAAAAACATATATCCATAATACTTAAAACATAATACATATATATATGTATATATATATATATAGGCATGCATAACCAAAAGCCATTCTCCAAAGATAAATGACTAATGGATATGAATAGTTCTCAAAAGAATTGTGAAGTATTAACAATCACTTGGAAGAGTCCTTTAAAATACTAATCATAATGAAAATGTAAATAAAAATCACATAGATTTGGCCTCACACTCAGCCAGTTGGAAAAGAATCAATGTTGAATGGGTTGAGACTACCACACTAATACTAGTACAGGGAATTAGTACAACCGTTTTGGAAAGAATTCTGCAGACAAATTGACTAAAATGTCCATATCCTTTGAATTAAGGATTCCACTACTAGGTATATAACACCAACTAGGTCATTTTTGTTGTGTCATGTTTTATTTTGTTTTTTGTTTTTTTTTAAAGACTATCTCTATACTCATTAAAATATTTACAGCAATACTTTCTATGTTAACAAAGAATTGAAAACGAAGAATATGCTTATCAATTAGGGGATGGACAAGTTGTACATGAATGAAACATAATATTACTATACTGTAAGAAACTGTAAGAAACAAAATAAATACAGAGAATCATGGAAAGAACTTGTAAAATGAACTAAGCAGAGCCAGGAAAATAATATATATCATGACCATAATATTGTAAATAGAAAGAACAACAGCTATAAAACAATAGAAAATGAGTATTTCAAAATCAAAAGGAATAAGCTTGACTCCAAAGATAAGCCCCTCTGTCATTCTCACTCTTTTCTGTTTTCAAACTCTCCCTCTTGACTGGCTTATTTCCTATTGTCTACAAATGAGTCCCAGACTGTTCAGCCCTTCTATCTATCTCCATTAACTATAGTCATAGATCACAGCCCTTTGTAGCAAAACTGAAAAAGGTAGTTTATAATAGTTAACTCCACTTTCTCTCTTCTTATTTTCTTCTTCACCCTTTGTGATCTGGCTTCTGACTTTATCATTTCACTGAAACTGCTCTTTCCAAAGTTACTAATGATCTCTTAGTTGCCAATTCCAATGGCCTTTTCTCAGTCCTCATTCTCCTTGATCTCTCTGCAGCCATTGACACTGTTTATCTCTCCTTGATACTCTCTTCTCCAGGTTTTCAGGACACTACTCTCTCCTGGTTTTTCTCCTACCTATCTGACAATCCTTTTCTATCTCCTTTGTTTCATCTTCCTCCAGATCATACCCTCTAATCTTAGGTACACCCCCTCTCTTCCTCAGGGCTTTGTCCTGTGTCCTTTCCTCCTTTTCATTTATACTACTCCACTGGGATCTCATCAGGTCTAATGTTACCATCTCTATGCTAATGATTCTCAGATCTATGTTTCCTACCCCAATCTCTCTGCTGATTTCTAATCTCCCATCTCCAACTGCCTTTCAGACATCTTGAACTGGATGTCCACTAGACATCTGAAATTCACATCCAAAACAGAACTCACTATCTTTCCTTCTAAGCCCTCTCTGTCTTCTACCTTCCCTGTAACTGTAGAAGGCAACATCACCCTCCCAGTCCCTCAGACTCACAACTTAGGCATCATGCTAAATTTTTTACTATTTTTCATCCTCCACCCTGCCCACCTTCAAATTATTGCCAAAACCTATCTATTTCATCTTTGCAATATCTTTCATACATACTCCTTTCTCTCTTCTGATACTGCCACCACTAGAGAGCTGTTCTGTAGCATCTCATGCTTTGATTATTACAATAGCTTGATTATTATAATAGTGGGTCTAACTCCCTAAAATATTTCCAACTCTGATCCATCCTTCATTCAACCACTAAAGTGATTTTTCTTTCTTTTTGATGTCTTGATATCTTTTATTCAATTTCTTGCAAACAGGAAAAAAAGGAAAAAAGAAGTAAAAAATAGATTGTTCTTGTTAAAGTATGGAATTTCCCAAAAGTCTTAGTGGAATTTTAAGCTTTTAAAGACTTCTGGAACACCCTGAATTTAGTTAGAGTTAGACTTCATATGAAGGCAGTGAGTTGACTCAGTGAATTATGTATTGGGGTTGCAGACAGGAAGAAGAGTTCAAATGCAGCCTCAGATACTTACTAGCAATGAAACTGTGGGCAAAGTACTTAATCTCTCTTTGCCATAGGTAATAAATGTCAGACTTGAATCTTGGACTTGAATTTTCCTGATTACAAATTCAATACTATCCACTATAGCCAGACTGCTTCTCAGCAGAAGATATATAGTCTGTATGGAAGAATAATGTCTGAATATATCCAAAATATCCTATTCGGATACTTCATCATGAAATAAAGATGATCCTTGGTTCTTGAAGGATATAATAGTGAAATACAAGTTCTGGTAGATTCTCCCATGTTGGAAAATAACTCATTATGGTAGTATTGGCATAGTTAAGGGAGGAGAGGCTCTATACCAGAGGGACATGCATATGTGTACAATAGTCCTCTGTCTTGTTCAGCCCTCTTTTCCTGCAGTGATGATGGCAGAGTGATGGAAAAGTGGAGAGAGAATGCTAAGTATACATAATACAGGTTTTAGACTATCTACAACCATTTAACTGACTGCTGGACTATACATAATATACTTGTCCAGTGATTAGTGAGTAATTGTATTTACAAAGAGGAAAAATTAAATTCAATCAATCTTGACATTCTCACTATAAATGAACTAAAAGACAAAAGGAAGCTGTAAATAAATGGAAGGGTGGCACACCAATTCTTCAGGAAATAGAAGAGTTGGCATAATTGGTTGCACCAAAAGGCAACAAGAAACATTTCATAGAACATTTATTCTTCTTATCTTGCAGTGTTTGTAATAGGTATTTCTCAAAAGACAATCAGAAAAACAAGGAGTCAAGATCTATTGTAGGGGATAAAGAGGTAGAGAAATTCTAGAAAAAAGTTCCTAATATTCTTCAGAATAAATGAATATATATTTCAGTGCAGAGGTGGGAATAGGAAGCGATGGTAACAAAATTATTGGAAAATGTGGTTCAAGAATAAGGAAAGAGAGAAATTCAAGCATTAATACTAAATCCAAGACATACTTAATTTTAATTTAATTTTAATTTCCATAACTTTTATAAGCCTAGACAAACAACTAAACAAAAAATTAAGTCCTTATTTGGAGAATTTGCTGAGTTCTGAGGTATAAATGCTTGAACTGAACATTCAACTACAGGTTCTCTCAAGCTGGTTAAGCTGACTTCAGCATATACATATTTCTAAGTAATTTTGAGAAGCTTTTGATTATTCATTTATTCTGAAGAATATTAGGAACTTTTGTCAGTATCAGTGGTATGCTAGCAAATGTTTAATAACCTGGAGAATTAAACATTTGCTGTCTATCAGCACTATTCATATCATGGATACTTTTTTTTTTTTTTTGAGAAAAGAATTGGGAGATGCTGGATGTGACAAACATCACATAATAGCACAAAAAATGAAATTGATTGCATTTTAACAAATAGAATTAATTTGTTACTGATACTGGATTCATTCCTGAATTTGTACAGTCCCAAAAGGTGATGCAGTGGGGTAGAATGCAAGGCCTGGAATCAGGAAGACCTGAGTTCAAATTAGATCTCAGACACTTGAATTAGCTGTGTGATTTTGGGCAAGTCACTTACCCCTGTCTACGTCAATTCCTCATCTGTAAAATGTGCTGAAGAAGGAAAAAGCAAACCACTCCAAGTGTCTTTGCTAAGAAAACCCCAAATGGGATCATGAAGAGTCAGACAGGACTGAAATAACTAAAAAGCAGCAGCAAACCATCAACTTATATGAGCAAAGATAATAATAAATACAAAACTAGAATTGCCTATTTATGGGTTATTGTGAATTTCTTATGTGCTTTCTAAGGGCTGGAAAAGAGGCTATTATCTGTTCCATATACATTGTAAGTGCTTATATCAGAATTAGGGGCTCTGTTATCCAAATCAAAGGAGAACTAGACCAGAGTTCTATCTGAGGTATATTCAGATTTTCCTAAAGAATTCTGAGTAGGGGGGCAGCTAGGTGGCGCAGTGGTTAGAGCACCAGCCCTGAAGTCAGGAGGACCTGAGTTCAAATCTGGTCTCAGACACTTCCTAGCTGTGTGACCCTGGGCAAGTCACTTAACCCCAATTGCCTCAGCAAAAAGAAAAAAAAAAAAAAGAATTCTGAGTAGGGTCCAAAAATAGAATAATTACGGGTACCACCCCCAAAATTGAACCTCATCTCTATAAGCCCAGAACCTGGTATGATGTTTTACAATGCATCAGAAGAAAACAAGAAATCTTTCATAAGCAGTATTCTATCTCAAACTACATTGTAATTATCATCCAATTGATTGAAAAGTGTTGAGAATACAAGATTGTGATGTTTGTTGATTATAATTCTATACAACAAAACATTTTCTTTCCTCCAAAAATGTATCTCACATGCATTATAAATTATAAAAGTTTCCTTGAAAAATTAATAGTAGAGATAGCTTAGTTCAATGATTCTCCAATATATTTTTGCTTTTCTTTAAAAAATAATTTTTTTTTTTTTGCTTTTTGCTGAGGCAATTAGGGTTAAGTGACTTACCCAGGGTCACACAGCTAGGAAGTGTCTGAGACCAGATTTGAACTCAGGTCCTCCTGACTTCAGGGCTGGTGCTCTAACCACTGCACCACCTAGCTGCCCCCTAAAAAATAATTAAAAAAAAAATTTACAAACTCTTCTTCCCTCCTCATCTCCCTCAGCCTCTCTTGAAAAAGGGGCAAGGGGAAATCCTTTAAAAGATGTGGACAGTCAAGTAATCAAATTTCCATGTTGGCCAAGTCCAGAAATGTTGTGTTTTGCTCTTTAGCTTGCAGGAGATAGCATTCTTTCCCATTAGTTATTTGGAATCGTAGTTAATTATTGTTTTGATCAAAGATCTTAAGTCTCTCATAATTGTTTTTACAATGTTGTTGCATTATGTAAACTTTTCTCCTAGTTCTGCTATCTTCACCCTGTATCAGTTCATACAAGTCTTTACATTATCTAAAACCCTCCCTTTCATCATTTCTTATGCCACAGTACTTCTCATTACATTCATACGTCATAATTTGTTCAGCCATTCCTCAATTCATGGGTATTCCCTTAGTTTTTATTTCTTTGCCATGACAAAAAGATCTACAATAAATATTTGTATGAATTCCATTTCCTCTTTCTTTGATCTATTAAGGAAACAGGGATATCATTAAATATATACAGTTTAGTAACTTTAGGGACATAGTTTTAAACTGCTTTCCAGAATAAATGTATCTATCACTTACCACATCTTAATTGTTCCTGTTTTCCCATAACCCAATATTTATCATTTTTTTTTGGTTAACTTTGTCAATTTTATGGATACCTCTTTCAATTAATATCAATAATATATTAATGCCAAGCAAGACATAAAGCAAAGAGATATGTTCTGCCAAAGATGTTTGGTATTGTCACATAGGAGGTAGATGATTCCCTGTTCAGCATGATGTCCTCCAGATGTGTGTGTGTGTGTGTGCAGGTGTGTGTTTAAATGTAATATTGTATTGACTGTTTCAAGCTTATAACTTTGTAGTCTCCTTAATGAGAGTCATTAATGATCCCTAACCCTTCCCAAGAGTTCACCCCAACTATCCACATAGGCAGAACTAAATGGATGAAGAATACCTATTATTCAGATTATGCTATGTAATTTTATAGACAATTTATAGATCTCATTCTTAGAAAAAAAAAAACTGCAAATAAACCATGAGCTGAGCCAGAATTGGACAGGAAGAGGAAATAAGACTGAGTTGCCTTAGGGACACTGAAAAGTTTTAATGACCCTAAGCTTCTCCCTGAATCCAAGGCCCATCTTTTATACTCTAGTGTGATGTTTTATAGCTGGAAGTCATAGAATACTATACTCTCTATAAAACTTAAGTTGAAGAGTTACTTAAATTGTCAAAAAAGCATTTATGAAGTACTTATTATAGGCATTATCCTAGGCACCGGAGACCAATTGAAAGAGTCTTTGCCCTCAAGCAACTTACATTATGTTAGGAGGAAATAATATTACAAAAACAAATATAAAATATATGTACAAAATAAAATCAGTAATATGGAGGGAAGGGTACTAATAAATATGAGAAGATAAATCACTCTATGGACAGCTAGGTGATGAATAGGTAGATTACAACTTTGCGAAGAAAAACCTTCATATTGAATCAAGCACAACTGGCAATAGCTGAAGGGGGACTGAAACTCAAAAAAGAGACCCAGGAGAAAATTCTCACAAAATGAGGCAATCCTCACAAAAATGAGGGAGTTAAGAAAAGGGATTTGTTTTGAGGGAGAAGATAATTAGTTCTATTTTGGCAGAGTTTGAGATGCCTCCAGAAATATCTCACAGGCAGTTAGTAATGCCAACTATATCCTGAAGAGATCCTGCATAGATCAGTGGAGAGGTGACCAGAAAAAAAAATGAGTTTGTCATGAAAGGGAGTGATAATGATAACTGATTTAAGTGTTCTGATGCTATCCATGCAAAGCAAAGAGAACACAAGGTTGCTGTGGGAATACCATAGTAAATTTATAGGTGGGCACAAAGGAGGATCAGACTTGAAGAAATGCTCATATTTATGGGATGACAGATTTATTGAAATAGTGTGGTATAAAAATGAAGCGCAAAAATTAGAGATGCAAAAATACTTCTGTTTTCACATTTGGATTTCTCCCCTCTTAAATGATTAAATATATAGCAGGGAAAGAATGCTTAGTCTCAGTTTCCCCTTCTGTAAAATGGAAATAACTATAGTATTTATTTCACAGGATTGTTGTTAGAATCAATGAGATAACATGTGGAAAAGTGCTTTGAAAATCTTAAAGTGCTCTGTAGATGTTATTACTATTACTCTAACTGCTGCTGCTAGTGTTGAATTATTAAGTTTAATGGTTGGAAGAAGTAAAAAGATGTCATAGTAGGAAAAAATTTGGAATTAGAGTTAAATTCAAATTAAAATCAAAACAATATGACTCTGTCATTTATTACCTCTCTGAACTTGGGAGAAGCACTTATCCTCTGTAGGCCTCAGTTTACTTTTTTGTAAAATAAAAGGGTTGGACACATAATATCTGAGCTTGATTTCTAGCACCAGATCTATGATCTGAGCAGAAACTCAGAAATTCTAAAGATTTTGAAATTTGAAACTCAAGCTCTCAAGGTATTTCTTTTTGAACACATTCATCAAAAAGGTTCATTACCTTTTTGTTTTCTTACTACTTTATTAAGAACCTTGAAAAATATGATTTAGACAAGTCAACTCCTCATTGGGTCTTCCTAGGTATTAACTGATGAGACAGTCTGTTTGCTTTTCCTTCCATATCTGATTGGAATGAAGAAATATACTATTATAGATCATAGGACAGATATTCAACTTGGATTTCCAGAAATGTGTGTGTCTATGTGTGTTCATGTGCAATTGCTGTGTGGCTGTTTGTCTTTTCAGAGAAAGAGAGAGGGAGGGAATGGGATGCAGTCACTTTGAAATTTGACCCTTTAAAAATAGGGCTGCCTGGGAGAAATAAGGAAGAATGGAAAGAGATCAATAAGTCTTACTGAAAATAAAACACACATTAGCATATAGTATTCCACATAACCAAGATTAATGTCTTTTTAAAGTGAAACAGAACTCCATGTAGATCTTGGGGACTAATTTGCCAGTAGCAAAAGATTGGAGGGTAGACTATGAATGAGCTAGTTTGAGTTATGCTGAGAATTCAGAAATTGCTGGGTTGGGCTTTATTGTGAATTCTACATTTGAAATTTAAATATGTTCTTGGAATAAAACTTTTCTTACTAACAAATACGGAATAGCCCCAGGAGGAATGATATGCAGTTATTAACAAAGAGAGGGCTTGATCTAATATCAAATATCAGGCTTACTTCCTTTTCTTATAGTCATGCAAAAGAGGCTAGGTAAAGTCACACCCTTCCCCCTTTCCTGCCCCCTCTCCCTATCCATCCTCAATCCTTCAGAGCAATAAATAATACCTTATATTTATTGAAGAGATTATAGCATATGTGCTTTCAAATGCATTCTAACATTGAATCTTCACATCTACATACAGTAGATAGGACATTATCATCCTCATTTTATGGATAGGAGAAAATGGGCTCTTTTATTAAAAGGATATATTCAACATGAATGTATAATAATAGAAAATACCCTGATCTGTGGGAAAGAAAGGGTTTAAGATTATAGATAACTCTAGAGTTTGGAGGAACCTCAGAGACTGTATCTAGTCCAATTCTCTCATTTTACAGATAAATAAACTGAGTCCTAAGGAAGTTAAATGGTTTGCAGCAAGGTCAGAAAATAATAGTAAGTAAGCAGAGGCAGGATTTAAACATTAATTAAATTACTGACAAATAAAAGAATAACTTAGATCTCAAACATGAAATTTCAGACCTAGAGTGGATTGTTGACTTTAGACAATTCCATCCCTCTCATTTTACATCAGAGATTTTCAGGGACAGGTAAAAATTCATCTGAAATTGCATTTAGAAAAAATACTCCAAATTGTTCATAACTTTTTTTTTTTTTTTAATAACACCTATGTGAATTCAACTTGTCTCTGGCCAAATGGGCAAGAGAAACAGACTTATTGAAGACAATATAGTGGATACTATACCAGAATCAGGCTGGCTGGCATTTAATATCCCCTTACTGCCTGTTTTTCCTCCCAGTTTTCCTTGGCATCTGGAAGAAAAGAAAAACCTATAGCCCAGAGTCAAATCCATCAGGGCATATTTTAAAATGTTAATTCAAAACAGTTACTCCTGTGTTTATAGGTTTGTACACATATTTGTTTAAATCTCAGCTTCATCTAATCCTTCCAAATGACATGTGACTCTAAACCCTGAAGATCAGGGGCCTTTTATATCAGGGGAAGAAATCACCAGCATCCTGGAAAAGTTGGCGTGAAATTGTAATGACAGAGAAAAAGAGTCATTAAGTGACTCACCAAATAATTCAGTTTAATCTACAGGAAGTGACCATCAAAGCACTCCAAGGGTCTGAGGGTGGAGCTGGAGAAGCTTGACTGAAGGACCATGGTTTTTTATTAGGAGAAAAAGTGAGATTGCAACTGACTTCCCTAGGAAGGAAGAGCTACAAGATGAAACTACTGCCCAGTATAATCAATCAACAAGCATTTATTAAATGCTTATTAAGGTGGCACTCTCCTAAGTACTGGACACCCTCAGTAGTGACAATAGCCAGAAATCAAACTTGAATGGGCTTTTCTGTTACAATAGACTTTGGCCTATACAAATATTCATCAATAAAAACAACAGAAATAAAATTACACAGAGAATTAGCTAGGGAGATCTTAATTTTAGGTTTAGAGCTAAAAGGGATTTTAGAAATTATCTATTCCAATCCCTTCATTTTATAGATAAGAAAACTGAAACCCAGAGAGAAGAAAGTTCTTGCTTGAGGTCACTTAGTAAAATAGAAGATCCGAGGATTTGAATTTAGGGTCTGGGATGCAAATCCAATCAGTCCACCAACAAGCATTGATTATACAAAGAAAGACAAAGACAGCCCCTGGCCTCAAGTAGCTCTTAAATTTACTGGGGGAGACAATATATAAATAATTAGGTGCATGTAAGATATTTACAGTAGATGAAAATTAATCTCAGGAAGGCACCAGGAAAGACATCCAAGGTTGTTTTTGCTTTTTACTCTGATGGAAGCTGTGGCTTATACGTCCTTTGTCTTCTCCTCACTCTGAATTAACCATCCAAACCTTCAAAAAGTTATCACTCAGCCCCAAACATCCCACAAAGCCACTGTCTGTTGTTTTCTAAAACCAAGCCAAGGAGGGAGCTAAAACTTAAAGATAAAAGGATGAAGCAGATTAGCCTGTTAAGCTATCTTTGTTAGTTCTAACGATCAAATTTCACTGTATTAATCTGTAAAGCTGATAGTTAACTTCTCAGGTATGAGCAAAAAGGGGGTGAATAAAGAATAAAAGATTCAGTGCCATCATTTATATCCATTTTCCCTTGCATCCCCAGTTTTGAAATCACTCTTTGCTTCAGGATAAGTGATATTTGGAAAGAATATTAGCAAAGATAACATCATAGGTTGTAATAGCTATCTATTAACTATACTCTTAACAAAGGAATTTTCAAAGGACCAAGTTAATCAACTCTAGGATTTTATGAGGTTGCAGCTTTTATGAAATATCAGGGAATGGGTATCAAACTTCTAGGTCAGGTCCTGATCTCTCTGGATCACTTTCACAGACCTTCTGGTAAATTTCTAGAACTAAAGCAGCCAGAACCATCTCAAAATTCTTCAAAACTCCTAAATTGTTTTTAGATTTGCTTTAAGGGCAAAGAAGGATTGCCTTCTTCCATGAAGAAGGAGAATGGTTACTAGATCTTTGATTTTGTTGGTCTGTAAGGAAACTCCCCCTACCAATGCAATTTGGCTTTTTTTTTTTTTTTACAATTTCTTGTCTTAGTTACTTTTGGCAGAAAGAGGGTAACTTGCCCAGGTCACAAAGCCAGTATTTGTTAGAAATGGGATTTGAGTCAGGTCTTTCCAGTTTTGATCCTATCACTTTGCCCATCCTTCACACAAAGTTAGAATTATTGTTGGTAGCTTTAATTCACAATGGATTTTTAGGTGGCATGGAGAGGATGCATTGATTTAAATGTCATAATAACATCCTTATCTCTGTTTATCTGATTTAAGCTGGTTGACAATAAGGCTGTGGCTTTTAAGATAGGGTAGCTTATCTTATTAACAGTGTTCTACTTAACCTTTCCAGAAAAAAAAAAAAGCTCAACTATAAAGAGAATCAATAAAATATAAAAGAATAAGACTAACTGCCATTCTCCTTTGCCCTAAAAGAGAGCAAAGAAATGAAATTGGAGATTTTTCTAATTTACTTGACTCCAGCTTATCATGACTGTTCATTAAGACCTCTTTGCACATCAGAAGAACATTTGAAAATCTGGACAACTAACCTTTTTCATTTTGAATGGTCGGAGAAGGAAGGAAAAGGAATGTATCATTATTTGTAATAATTCCATCAGCACCTGTAAATATCTTTCAGGCCTCTAATTCAAGTTGGTGCAGTGGATAGAGTTGTCTTTCCTCCCAGTCAGGAAGACTTGAAAAAAAACTCAGCCACTTACTAACTGCATGACCTTATTTGCCTTAGTTTCCTCATCTATAAAATGAGCTGGAAAAGGAAATGGCAAACTACTCCAGTATCTTTGCCAAGAAAACCCCAAATGGAATTACAAAGCGTCAGAAATGAGAGAACAATATTTTTTTTTTAAATTTTTATTTTATTTGCATAACATATGTGTGGGTAATTCTTCAACAATAACCCTTACATAGCTTTCCGTTACAAATTTTTCCCCCAACTCCCCACCCCTCCCCTAGATGGCAGGATATCCACTACATGTTAATTATGTTAAAATATTGGCAAATCGAATATATGTATACATATTTCCAAACTTATCATTGGTGTGCAAGAAAAATCTTATCTACACAAATGATATATCAGATAAAGGAAACACAATGTAAGCAAACATCAATCAAGGAGTATGAGAATGTTATGTTGTGGTCCACATTTCGCATCCCTCTCTCTGGGTGTATATGGCTTACTTCAGTGAACAATTGGAGGTGGTTTGAAACATTTCATTGTTGAAGAGAGCCATGTCCATCAGAATTGATCGTCATATAGTACTGTTGTTGCCGTGTATAATGATCTCCTGGTTCTGCTCATTTCACTCAGCATCAGTTCATGTAAGTCTCTCCAGGCCTCTCTGAAATCATCTTGCTGGTCATTTCTTACAGAACAATAATATTCCATAGTATTCATATACCATAATTTATTCAGCCATTCTCCAATTGAAGGGCATCTATTCAATTTCCAGTTTCTAGCCACTACAAAAAGGGCTGCCACAAACATTCTTGCACATGTGGGGCCTTTTCCTTCCTTTATGATTTCTTTGGGATATAAGCCCAATAGAAATGCTGCTGGGTCAAAGGGTATGCACAGTTTGATAACTTTTTGAGCATAGCTCCAAAGAGAACAACAATTTTTTGCTACTCCATGATTCATTCCCTTTATGAGCAGTTACCTCTGCCCATTGCAGATAAATATAACGGTAATTTTTATGCTTTTTGTTTTCTGATGATTTTACATTGAAATTAATTAAAAAATTAAAATGCGATTAGACCTAGATCAAAAGAATCTGGTTAGTGGCTAAATTCAGTATATATGGGGTAACAAAAAAATCACAGAGTAATAATTATTAACTGTCAAGGACATATACATAAACTGGTATTCGATTCTTTATTTCTTCTTTAATTGAGGGTCTGCCAACCCATCAGGACTCATTACTGTAGTAAAATGATTTTGCATTCATTTTAAAAAATACTTCTGGAATTCCTACTATGGTACAATGCACTGTGGGGAACATGAAATTCAGTATTTCACACTATCCCTGACCTCAGAAAACTTTAGAGTCAGCATTTACACCTTAGAAATCAGTAAAAGCTACACATATCAGGATTTGATTGATTGATTGCTGTTGTTTTTTTAATTGTCTAGACTTAGAAAAGTGATAGAGAAAATGTTAATGATGCAAATTAAATTGAATAGTTTTTCCTATACATGCTATCTGCTAGCTAGTTGTTTAATATTTACCAGCACAATTTCTATCATTATTTATTGTATTAGAAATTAAAATAGACAAAATTATCAATAATTATTAATTGATTTTAAAATGATAATAACATAAAACTATTACATATTAACATAAATGTTATTTTAATGAAAATAACTATTTTCCAAAATGAAATTCTTGAGAAGAGTAGCATCATTTAACATATTTTTAGAAATCTTTTAAATTTCTGGCTAAAGACAGGATAGCTGGATTTTTATTTTTGCTTCTGTAGTCAATCTGTTCACATATGTTGTTTCGACTGAAGTATATAAAGAAAATCCAGTCTCACATAGATATACAAGTTGGCAAAGGGAAGAGTAGTTTAATTGGCAAATATCATTTTAGTGTTATTATGAAAATAGTTTGGGTCTCATTCTGATCCCTGAAAGAATCCCAGGAAACCGTCAGATCATAATGGATAGTCTAGAGGTAGAACTAAGGCACATGCACAAATGATCATCATTAGAGAGGAAATATTAAAGTGTAAAGTGAGGGTTAAGAAATGGGGTGAGAGGGGCAGCTAGGTAGCACAATGGATAGAGCACTAGCCCTGAAGTCAGGAAGACCTGAGTTCAAATCTTGTCTCAGACACTTAACATTCCCTAGCTGTGTGACCCTGGGCAAGTCACTTAACCTCAATTGCCTCAGCAAAAAGAAAAAAAAAAAAAAAAATGCTGTGAGAGTTTAGAGGAGGCCAGGATATTCAGGGAAGAGAACCTACAAAGAAGTGTCATTTTAACTATGTTTTTAGAGATTAATAGAAAATGGGTGGGTAAAATTGGGTGGTAAAATAGGAAGGGCATTCTGGGTAGAGGGAACATTCAGGAAGCCTGATTATCCTTGTTTTTGTTATTCAATTGTGTATGACTCTTTGTGACCCCATATAGGATTTTCTTGGCAAAGATACTGGAGCCCTTTACCATTTCTTTCTACAGTTCATTGAAAAAAGAGGAGGAAACAGAGGCAAACAGGGCAAAGAACTTGCCCAGGAGTCATGTAGTTAATATGTGTCTGAAACCAAGTTTAAACTCAAGAAGATGAGTATTCCTGATTCCAGGCCCAGCATTCCATCCACTGTACCACTTAGTTTCCCCCCTTGATATCCTAAGAGCTCCTAAAGAGTGGCCCAAAGGAATAACCTAAATTGTAAGCATCACTTGTGAGCACTAGTTGTAAACAGATAAAGAAAGATGATAGGCTCACAAATCCAGGCTAGCACAGCGAATAATGTTAAATTTAGAATCAGAGAGACCTGGATTTGAGTCCCACCAAAATGCATGAGCCCAACTGAGTCCCTTAACTGGGGTAGCTAAACAACACAGTGGATAGAACACTCACCTTGGAGACAGGAGGAAATTTGAGTTCAATCTGGCCTCAGACAATTAATACTTACTAGCTATGTGATTCTGGTCAAGTCACTTAACCCCAATTTCTATGTAAAAACAAAATAAAAATTATTTGTTTCAACAACCATGAAGGCAGTTTCAAAAGCTTCTTTCTAAAGCAAACAAACCACTTTACATTTTATCCCATTTAATCCTCACAACTGCTATGTGCTATGGAGAACTTAGAGCTTGGTCAGACATCAAATAAGCACAGTCATCCACTGTGTCCTGGGCCACGGCTAATTACTCTGACTTTTGTTCTACTATTGGACTTTGATAGTCTGAGAGAGTCAGACATTCAAATTTGTCCAACTCTACCTCACTAAAATCTAATAAAATGTGAAAAATTGGGACACTAACGCATTTTTGGAGGATTTAATGAAATGATCCAACCATTATGGAGAGCAATTTGGAACTATGTCCAAAGGGCTATAAAACTGTTTATACTCTTTGATCCAACACTACCACTAGGTCTGTATTACAAAGAGATCATAAAAAGGGAAAAAGGACCTACATGTGCAAAAATATTTACAGTAGCTCTTTTTTTTTTGTGATGGCAAAGAATTGCTATTTGAGGGGATATCATCAATTGGGTAATGATTGAACAAGTTGTGGTATATGAATGTACTAGAATACTGCTGTGTTATAAGAAATGATAACCAGGCTAATTTCAGAAATGCCTGGAAAGACTTACATGAACTGATGCTGAATAAAGTGAGAAGAACCAGAAGAACATAGTACAAAGTAATAACATCATTATGCAATAATCAACTATAACTAGCTCTTCTCAGCAATGCAATGATCTAAGACAATTACAAAGGACTCATGATGGAAAGTGTTATCCATACCCAGAGAAAAAACTATTGATTCTGAATGCAGATTGAAACACACTATCTTTACTTTTTATTTTTTGTGAATTTTCTCTTTTCTTGTTTTTTTTTTTACAAAATAATTAATGTGAGAATGTGTTGTACGTGATTGCACATATATAACTTATATCAGATTGTTTTCTGTCTTGAGGAGGGGGAATGAAAAAGAAGAAGGGAATAAAGGAGAAAAAAAATTAGAACTAAAAATCTTATTAAAAATGAATGTTGAAAACTATCTTTACATGTAATTGGAAAAAAATAACACTATTTACAAAAAAAAGGGGGGGAAAGAAATTTAATTCAGGGGCAAGTCAAGATGTCACCCCATGATGTCATTGGTCCTCTTCAAAAATGAAGGACAAACAATAACAACTTTAAATTGTTTATAGTTTTTCAGGCTTTGTATTAGGTGTTGGGAACATAAAGGCCAAAATCAACCAACCAAATAACGATAAAAACAGGCCTTAACCTTGAAGAGCTTTCATTCTATTGGGGATGGTGGGGAAGGGATAAGGAATGGAGAAGAAAGGGTATAATTCAGACAATTCAAAATAGTTATAAAGTCCTTTCAAGGAAGTCCACAAGAAAGGGGTGAGGGTTGGGAGGAGGATGGGATAAGCACGTAGCAACTGAACCATCTATAGAAGATGAAAACCAAGTTAGGTTCTTATTTGAAGGAAGATAGGAATTCTGTGAGGCAGAAGTGAGACGGGGATAAATGCCAAATAGGGAGGACAACTAATGCAAAGAAAGGCAAAGAGAAGACAAATACTTGATTGAAAAAAATTAGGTGCTCCTTCAGATGCTTCCTTTCCCCCATCTCTATACCCTAAATCACCTCAACATGATTCTTAACTCTTTCCTTTGCTCCAGTCTTGGAGGACTGTTCTTTCACATTTGCAAATGTCATCCTCTCTCCTTATACCCTTGATTTCATGGTCTTTTTTATCTTCTGAAAGACTGCTGTTTTAGATCATTCTCTTTTTTCCTTTATCCATTGGTTCCTTCCCTGTTACCTACAAACATGCCCTTATCTCCCCCCCAACCTAAAACAAAACAAAATTCCAACCAAACTTTTACAATATCCTACAATGTCTTCAAGTTGTTCTAAAGAAACTTCTAGAATTTTACACTTATTGCTTCTATCTCCTCATCCCTTGTAATCTGGCTTCCCACTTCATCACTTTATTAAAACTGCTGTCCCTAAAAATAGCAGTGCTCTCTTAGTTGTCAAATAAGAAGGCCTTTTCTCAATTATTATTATTACTCTTAATCTCTCCATGGCTTTTGACTGTGTTGACCACTCTCTGTCTCTCTCTTTTCTACATTTTCCATATGTTGGACTTTCATTATTCTCTTGCTATCTGTCTGAACTAACTTTTTCTTCTAAGTCTCCTTTGTTGCATCGTCATTATTGTGCTAATCTTCAGTTTAAGAACGTACCTAGGACTCCATTGTGAGACATTCCTAGTCTTCTTGGTTATCTCATTAGATGAAATGGGTTCATCCAATATTCAGACAATATATATACATATGTGTGTACATAATAATACATAAATATAAAATTATAGTTTATACAATATATTTATATTAATCCAGTTCCACCTCTTTTGAACTCTAGTATCATATTATCAAATCCTGATTGTAAATTTCTACCTGAATTTTCAATAGATATTTCTTAGGCAACTAATCCAAAATAAAACTCATTTCCCCCCAAAATTCCCCAATTACCCCCTACCTTATTTTTGTTAAGTACTATGCTTTGAAACTTTGAAATTGTTTTTGATTTTTTTCTCTTCCTTACTCCTCACACCTCATCAGTTGCCAGGTCTTGTTTATTCAACCTTCACTATATCTTGTATCTGTTCCCTTCTCTTCATCCATATATTTATCAGACCCTTGTCATCTCTAACCTGAACTATTCTTATTTTCCAGCTTCCATATATTTGTAACTTCCAGCAAATCACAGTTCAAATTTTACCTCATATAGAAAGCCCAGCCTGATTGTCTAGTTGCCATTGTATTCTTCCCAATTACTTTATATTTAATTTTCTATGTACAAATTTCCTCCAAGGAAATGTAAGTTCTTTGAGGACAGTGGATGTTTTCTTTTGTCTTTGTATCCCTAAAATCTGGCATGTTAAAAAAATTAATTTGTGATTTTTTTTTTTAATTCTGAACTTTAAAAAAAAAAAAAAAGGTGGGGATGGGGGTATTTCCATACCAAAGAACAGAGAAAAGTATTCTCTCTATAAAACCATCTATCTCCATTTCATACTGTTTGTTTTTCTAGAAGTACATAATACTTTCCATGAATTACTTTCTTTAAAAAATTTTTTAATTTATGTTTTCAGTTCCAAATTCTCTTTCCCCCTATACCTTCTCAACCTATGGAGTAGGCAAAAAACCCAATATCAATTAAACCTAGTAAGTAATGCAAAACATAACTTCTACATTAGCTATGTTGCATAAACAAACAAACAAACAAACAAATATATAAGAGGTTAGAAAAGAAAGGAAAAACTGCTTCAATCTGCCTTTAAAATCTATGAGTTTTTTCTCTGGAGGTAAATAAAATTATTTTATAATTAAAAATCCCTTAGAATTGGTATGAATCATCATATTAATCAAAGTAGCTAAGTCTTTCACAGTTGATTATTGTTACAATATTGCTGTCATTTTATACAATGTTCTAGTTCTACCCTCTTTGCTTTGTATGGGTTTATATAAATCTTCCTAGGCTTTATACATTTCTTTTGATATTATTTTATTTATCTATGTTTCCTTCTGTAATTCTGTTCTTTTACATACATTAAAAAGTATTTCAATGGCTCTCTTTTTTTTTTCCTTTCATTGTTGCTACTCCTTCATCCTATAATCCCTTCCCCAAGTAAAAACCAAGCAAAAGAAAGGAAAAAATGCTTGTGACAATTAAGCATAAGCAAGCAAAATAAACCCACAGTGGTCATATACAAAAAATGTTTTCTTGGTTTTGTGTGTGTGTGTGTGGGGGGGGTATTTTTGTTTGTTTGTTTTTTCCTGCATCATGTACCTATAACCTTTTTGGGGAGTAGAGCAATGTTCTCAAAATCTCTGAAGAATTTAAGTATCAGTTGTGAGGCAGGCAGTGGAAACATTGGTACAGGACTGTCCTACGTGGTGTGTTCCCATCAAAGAAAGTGCTGTGTTCTATGAGTAAAGCAAAAGCAAAATAGCAGTAAAACAAAGGAAATGAGAGATGCATAAATTGAGAGATTTCTCCATCCTAAATGTTCAAATGGACTATTTGTGCTCCACCTGTGGAACAGCCTTCTGAGCCATATTGCACTGATTAACTACAGATGAATACATTATACCTTGACCTCAGTATCATGATGTTATTGATCCTCTTAGAATATGTAGGACAAACAACAACATCCTTTATAAAAGGTCCCCTGGAGACATGGTTGAACATTGCATTTATTAGAGTTCTTAAGACTGTCAAAGTAATTTCTTCTTAATAATATTGTTGTTCAAAAAATAGTGTTCTCCTAGTTTTGCTTATTTTATTCTGCATTAGTTCATACTGTCCAAGGTTCTTTAAAATGATCTCTTTTATAATTTCTGATGGTGCAACAATATTTCTTTACATTCATATATCACAATTTGTTCAGCCATTGCCAATTGTCTATAAGACAATCTAATGAATCTTCTCATATTTTAATTCTTTGTTTCAACCCCAGTCTTTAATTTCCCCTTCTGAATCAAGATGTTTGTTTTGCTTGTGATTATTACTATTATTATCCTCCTTCTTAAAAATCCTCCTTCACATTTTGTTCTCTATAGGATTTCTATACCAAACTATGATTTTGTGTGCTCAACTCTCCTTTGTCTATTTCAGATAAGATTAAGGATTATTTGAGATCCATTCTTCTAAGGGCTTCTTCCATGCTTTTATCTTATTTTTAGCCTAATTTATGAGAAATAGTGAATTCTATCCCTTTCTTCCTCCTTTTAATCCCAGTGTACTTCTTTTACCTTATCTCTTCTTTCTCATTTTCAAGAAGAAACCTAAAACTCCTGAATAGAGTCTATTTCAATAAACTCACAATGGGAAATACTATCTAAATCTAGAGAAACAACTATGGAATTTGAATGCAAATTGAGGCATACTATTTTCACTTTGTTTTTTTTGTATGACTTTTCCCTTTCATTCTGTTTCTTCTTTTACAACATGACAAATGTAAAAATTAGATTGCTTTCCACATTGGGGAGAGAGAAAAATTTGGAACTCAAAAATCTTATTTAAAAAATGAATATTGAAAATTATCTTTACATATAATTGGAACAAAGGAAACACTATTTACTAAAAGAAAAAGAAAGAGGAAAGAAAGGAAAAAGGAAGGAAAGAAGGAAGAAAGGAAGAAACACACTGTCTAGGCGATTTAACAATCAGTTTTTCAATGAGTCTAATGATTCTTAAATTATCTCTCTTTGACCTTTTTCCAGAAGAATTTTTTTTTTATGTCAGATGTCATACATTGTCTTCTATTTTTTCAGTCTTTTGAATTTTTTCTAATATTTCATGATATCTCATGGAGTCCTTGATTTCTTTCTAGTTTTCTAGTTTTCAGGGAATCCATTTCTTGGGTAAGGTTTATTTTTCCTCTTAAGCTATTTATTCTCCTTCCAATTCTTTCCCCATGGGCTTTTATTTTTAAAAAATGTTTTGTTTTGGTTTGGTTTTGCTTTATTTTTTTCTAGATCTTCATATAGTCCTTGTGGAAAAAAAAATTCCCTTTGAATTTCTGTTAGTAGTTGTTGTAGAATTACTTGTTTCTTCTTTGGTAAGTTTTCTGCATCTAGAAATAATTTTTGATACTGCTAAATGTATCATTGATTTGCTCATCTCTCCAGTATTAGTTTCTGATCTAGAGCTTTGTATCAGGATCAGGTTTCATTCCCTGTTGTACTTTTGGATGCAGTGATTAACCTTGAATAGTTCTACTCTGGATCACTTGGGTTCTTTCCCCATGGGCTTTTATTTTTAAAAAATGTTTTGTTTTGGTTTGGTTTTGCTTTATTTTTTTCTAGATCTTCATATAGTCCTTGTGGAAAAAAAATTCCCTTTGAATTTCTGTTAGTAGTTGTTGTAGAATTACTTGTTTCTTCTTTGGTAAGTTTTCTGCATCTAGAAATAATGTTTGATACTGCTAAATGTATCATTGATTTGCTCATCTCTCCAGTATTAGTTTCTGATCTAGAGCTTTGTATCAGGATCAGGTTTCATTCCCTGTTGTACTTTTGGATGCAGTGATTAACCTTGAATAGTTCTACTCTGGATCACTTGGGTTCCTTTATTGACTTCTACCTCCTGAGAATTGAACCTTGTGAATCTTTGAAGTCAAGAGCCTTTTGATTCCTCAGGATAAGGAGCCTATAGTTCTTGGGCCTGAACCCTAGAGATATTAATGCTGTAGCATTTTCCTTATTATTGCCTACTGCCCATTGTACTCCCTGAAGTCTCCAATGTCCCCATCCTTGGAATTTCTGACAACCATGAGAATTTCTGACCACATTTAGGTTTTTTCATGAGAACTTTTTGCTCTTGTAACATCTTGAGAGAGCATTGTGGGCTATCCATGTTTCTGACCTATCTTTGATATGCTGGAACATGACACTGCATTGACAGTTTTTCATTGGACTTATTTTTTATTATTCAAGCTAGTGCAAACTTTAGAACTTTGGTGTAGTACTTCTGAGAGAGCTGGATGGTCTGACTCCCATTCAGGTAGCCATTTTGACTGAAAGTCTAGAACTGCTATTTATTTTTTTTTTAATTCAGTTTTATTTTTATTTTCAATTCCAAATTTTCTCTCTTCCTTCCCCCAGCAATTGAGAAAGCAAGAAATACAAAACTGATGACAAATATATGTAGTCATGGAAAGCAAATTCCCACATTAGCCATGTGCAAAAAAGAAAGAAAGAAAACATTTTACTTTTGTACTGTTTCTCATATGTTCCCATTTCTTTTCTCTGATATTGCCAGCATTTCTATATAGGCCCTCATCATTTCATGCTTGGACTTACTTCAATTGCCAGCTACTTGGTCTCCATGTCATTTCCTGTTTTTCCTCCCTATTTTTCCTCACTCTCATCTGTCTTCCTCTGAGCTGATCTTTCTAAAGCAAAATGTTGGACATATACTCCCTACTCAGTAGACTTCAGTGATTCCCTTTGTTTCCAGGATCAAATATGAAATTCTGTTTGGCTTTTAATAACACTCTCTCCAAACACACGCAATGCCTTTCCATTCAGTGACACTGGGTTCCTTGCTATTCCTTCAATGATATATTCCATCTCCAGCTCTGGGCATTTTCCTTGGCAGTTCCTCATGCCTGGAATTCTCTCCTTTCTCATATCTGCCTCCTGGACTCTCTGGCTTCCTTCAAATCTGAGCTACAATCCCACCTTAAACAAGAGTCTTTCTTGATTCTAGTGCCATCCCTCTGCTGAATATCTTCAATTTAACATAGTTGTTTGTATTTTGTCTCCCTCATTAGAGTGTGAGTCCCTTGAGAGTCTTTTACCTTTCTTTTTATCGCCAGCCCTTAGTACAATGCCTGGCACACAGTAGTTACTTAATAAATGCTTATTAACTGACTGATCACACAAGTAATAAGCAATAGAGACAAAACTAGATCCTTGGTCACTTAATTTACCAGTCCAGCATTCTTTCAGCAATACTCACCTATTTTTTTCATGGTATATATAGCCCCTAACAATCCTGTTTACACTGAGCTCTGCACAGCAATGGTGATATAAGATGGGTCCTCTCAGGCATTTTCTGAATGCTTGACATCATTCTGCCATAGTGAGGATGTGACCACAATAACGGCCTTTTCAGAGAAATGAAAAACTGCCAAGATTCAGAAGTGGGAGATTAAGGGCAAAAAGGATTGAAGTCTTGTGGCCAGTTCTCTCTATTTAGGTTCAGAAGAAATGTTTATCTGAAGCTATCTTGGGTTCTGTGAAATGGAAAAGATTAAACAGTGCAAGCACATTACACTTTTTAATGTGGTACCTGCAAATCTGCTTATACACACTATATTACAGGATGATTTGGGGGGCATGGTAGATTTATAAATATGTTGGTATCAGAAATAGGTACAATTTCCAAAAATGAGTCTAAGTCCTGGTAATTCAAAGACCTGACTTCATCATTAAATGAACACTTAGTTGAACATTTTACAGATGTTGACAGATTCATAAGAATTGACCAATTTACAATGAAACAATCACAGATAATTAGGGGTAGAGAGGACTTTAAAACATGAAACAGAGAATATCTCTGGGGAAAAACAATCAAGCTATTGAAATGAAATTACTTGCCCAGGATCTATATTTTGCCACTGGACCCAGATGGTTGTGGAGGAGCCTGGTGATTTTATACATCCCTTCCCCCTTAAATCCAACTCACTTACATATCATAGCATCACCTCCCTGATGTCATGCTCCTCTTTGGGAACAAAGGACAAACAACAACTCTTGTCCAGGATCACAGAAATAATAAGTGGCTGAGCTGGGATTTGAACACACAGTTTTGAAGTTCAAATTCTCTTCTACAACTCTTTGCAGAGACTCAAGTGATACACCGCTAAGGCAATTATTTCAAGGTAAATAAAACTGGATAAATTCACATTAATTTTTAAGTTAATGATTCATATTAAACTTGTTCACTTGCTCTGGTAATTGCTACTCCCTTACCTAACATTAGCTCAGCTGTCATGCTTTTTTCCATTTTGAGCCTTCAGGACAATGGTCAAAATTTCCCTTGCTACTATGGTGGGTCTTACTCCTTCAGCATTATATGTATTGTACTCCATTGCCAGTTTCAATAAAAGAATCACAGAATCAAAAAACAGTTGAAGCTTCATGTAAACAGGAATTTGTTGTTGTTGTTGCTACCATTATTGGACTAATCAGCAAGAAGCTACTTGATAAGAAATGAGGGACCCAAATTCAAATCCTAGCTCTGAGTAGTTCAGTTGTATGATCTTAGAAAATTTATTTCTCCTCTTTAGCTTTTCCCTCAGTAAAATGAATGAGTTGGATTAAATTTTATGTAAGATCCCTTTCAGCACTCATATTCTCTGTTATATGTTCTAAATTCCCTTCCATCTCCAAAAGTCTATGATTATTTCATTGTAAATTAGCCAGTCATTTTGAATCTGTTGGTAGGACTCTGGAAGAAAATGCAGAATTCCTTTCTAGCTATAAAAATGCGGCTATGGTCTTAGTACATTAGATTCATATTTTTAGTGCAAGTTGAATTAATAGAGCAGCCTTTCAAACATCTCAAAAAGAATTGTCCTGATGAATGCTAGCTGTACTGAGAGGCTCCTAGCAAGGCATTAATTTTCTTTCTATCCATCAGTGACCTTTGACCCTTGGATCTATCAGCTCCCAGATGACAGAGCTGTCTAAAAATAACCCCTCCAATTTGAAACTCATTTCTGTCTTTTTTGTTTCTTATAAGGTAAATGTTCATATGGAGAATAATGTTTACTATCTGATTTTATGAGTGTTAATACATGAAATGTGAAGGTTTCATTTCGTGGATTGATTTCCTTTCTGAAATGGAGCTTGTTTGCTTCTGCTGAGTATTCATGTCCAAAGATGAACCAGACAAAGACACACATTCTTTTCTTTCTTTCTTTCTTTTTTTTTTGTGTGATGTGATTTTCTTTTTCTTCTCTATCTCTTTCCTCCCTTCCCCAGAGAACAGATGCAATTTATTCCATTTCATACAATAAATATTTATTGAGCTCCTACTATATTCAAGGCACTTTATTAAAGGTATTTTTTTTTTGTTCTCTGAGAAAACTTATGATTTTTCTCTTTGTTCTATGTGATCTCGGGGCTCCTAAATTGGACTCACCATTTGGTGTGTTTGCTAGGCCACAGAATGAATTTTATTACAGCTACAAAACCGATTTTCAGAAGTCTCCTAGTAACTGAGAGCAGATGAAAGGAGAATGAGCCTCTGAGAAATGTGCCCCACAAATCATTTCCCTAGAATTACACTGTTCCATCCTTTAGGCTACTGAGAAGCTCTGGACTTTTTTGTTTTGGTTTTAGGAAGGGGCAACAATTTAGAAAACCCAATGATGAGATATTAATTCAAAGTTAGTTAGAGAAAGGCAGTCACTGTTTTCTTGTGGGGAGAAAAACTATTTTAGTTAAAAATGGCTTTTTAAATAGTAAACAACTACAAATTAGGCTCAAAGGATAATTATTTTAAAAAGCAGTATGAGACTGATGCTGTTACTGTTACTATTAAGGGATATATTTATATTTCATATATATATATATGATTTCTAGCTACTAGTGGGTAGCAGTATTTATGGTTTATATTTTTGTACATAGTTTTATTAAAAAGCAGTTGAAAGGAAAATTATCTTGCTTATAAGTGATCAGTGTAAACATTATTTTCAATTTGACAATACTTTGAAGTATAGATTGAACCACGCCCAAAATACATTTTATTCAAGAAAAGAAGGATCTAATAGATTTCTTAGCATAACTTGGTTATTTCTAATTTGTTGCCCAAAATGTAGTTGGGAAACATTTAACAAAACAAATGCAAACACCATAGATAATGTTAATTTGTGGTTTTAAAGTAAATCTCCATCCTACAGGAATTGGTTTCTTTATTGGTTTATTAGTGTATTTTACACTACTGATAGAGTGCTGAGAGGTTGGGAACTGGCCCTTGGTCACAAATGTCAGAGTTCAGACCTGGACCAAGGATTTTGTAACTCATATTCATATATATGCCTGATTTGTGATAGAGCCTTTTAACCTCATTTTGGTCTGATCAGCCATAGTTGGACACATTGTACATTGACTCTGATATCATGATGTCATTTTGGTCCTCTTTGACGATGAAAGACAACAACCACCATCCTAATTCTGAAACTAGCTCTCTATTCATCATGACATGCTATCTCTCAAAAATGGAAAAAAAAAACCCTGAAAAAATAGGTGATAATATTTGGGGTCTAACTTCAAAGTTAAACACAAACAGATTTAGGAGAGCAAAAGTCTGAATGTATGACACTCAGTTGAATAAAAGAAATGTTTGTCAGCCTGTGAATGTGTGTAAAAGGAAAGTATTTGTTTTTAAATTTAATTTATGGAATAAAACAAACATTTCTATAACATAGCATAATAAGAAAGTTGATTGCATATGAAACTACAAATCTATTATGTACAATTTTATATTCCTTACAAATATATAAAAGTTCCCATGTCTTTTTTTCTTTTTTTCTTTTTTTCTTTTCTTCCCTTCCCACTCTAGAGATGGCTACATTAGATTCAAATATGTATATATATATATATGTAAAACCATACTTCTTTTTGTTAGTTCTTTCTCTGGATGCAGATAGTACCTTCCTTATATGTCCTTTGTAATTATTTTGGGTGATTGTAAAAGTCAAAATGACTTAATTCGCTCAAAGTTGTTCTTAAAACAATATTGCTGTTACTGCATACAAGGCATTTCAAAAGTTTCTGCTATACAAAAGTATATGTAGAATATCTATAATATCTGTACCATTTCCTGAGTTCACCGGCAGTGGGATGTACTCAGGGATAGACTTCTTTATTTTCTAACTCTGCACCTCTTTTAAACTCTTGTTCTCTAACATAGTTCATCTTAAACTTATCATCTCTAATGAAAAATGCCTGCTGAGTGGACTACAAACCATTTGGTGCCCTCCTGTCAAGAGAGGAAAAGAATAACATTCAGTAACGCCGAAGGTTTTGATTATCACATCGTAAATGAACAAATGGCATCTGTCAATACAAAGGAACTTTTTTGGGCTTTGACAGAGGAAGCCTGCTTATGCACTGAGGGGTGGGAGGGGATTACTTCTGAAGTGACAAACTGGATTTTTATTAACCTCCTGCTTTGCCCAAAGTTGCTTTTTTTTTTTTTTTTTAATTTGTTTTCCCTCCTTCACTTTGCAATGGAATATTCCTATAAAAGGTAGGCAAACAGGAAGCTAGCAGCTGTTTGAAACTGCAAGACTAGGGCTTTTACTGAATTATATTAAACAGTTTTAGCAATAAATTATATTCAGAGTGCAGAATATAGGTATGTGTATGTATCGAGAGAGAGACATAAACGTGGATCCATCTGCACACTTCTATGCCCATTTGGAGAAATATTTCTTTTAAAAAAGCACAACACAGTCTGTTTACTTAAACATGAATTCCCTCTTCGTTTTCATATTCAGGCCATAAACATCTTTCATGACACTGATAAATGGCAAAGGTGTTTATGAGTTGTAAGAAATGTTTATGCCAAATACATAAAACCAGAGATGGAATTGTTCCCACTGAATAGGCTAGTGGTGGGGGAAGGGGATCCTATGGTGGGGGGGCAGGAATTATTTCCCTGGAAGTTGTTAAGGTGGCCCTCTCATAAAAATGTTTAGTAAAATGTTAACAGTAATTCAGGCCTAAGCAGGTGTGGGAGCAGGAAACACTAGGACAATCTAGAGATCCCTGAACACAGACTGCCCCTTTCTCTGTTAGGAGGCTCACTGGGAATGTCTAGTCTTTGTGCTGCTGGGCTTGGGGGGAGTTGATATGTGCTGGTAAAGCAGGGTGTATTCTCAATCCAAACATGAGGAAAGGATGGTGCATCCCTGTTAAAAATCTCACTAATATTTTCAGAGACACTTGGAAACAATATCTAAATTAGTTAATTTCCATGGAGACCAAGGAACTTTTCAAGCAATTAATAAGCCTATTAATAGATACTTATTGAGGTTTGGCAAGGACGAATGTTGAAAACTGTTTTTGCATATATTTTGAAAATAAATAAATACTTGTTGACCAACTGAGCTACTTAATTTATAGTTTTCAGGTTTGGGAGGAACTATATAGATGATCCAGCTTAATACGTTCAGTTTACAGATGTGAAAACAGGCCTAGAGAAGGGAAATGCCTTCAAAGAAGAGTATAACCTAGGAGAATGAATTCCATGTTAATAAGTATTCCTTGAATTGAACTGGATTTCCAGGGTGGTTATTCAGTTGTATAGCTATATATTCTCCTTTGAATCAGAGAATCACAGTTCGAATCACAGCTTTATTACATGACCTTAGGAACTCATTTAATCTTTCTCTATTTTGATTTCCTTGTCTGAAAAATGATGGGGTTAAACTAGATGGTCTTTGAGGTGCCTTCCAGTTCTACTTTACAAATGTTTTACTGTATATATTCCTCAGGGTCATCTTTCCCCTAGAAGAGCCTCATCTAGATAAAGTGTAGCTTAGGTAAAGTGAACTTCTTTCTGATATTTTTTCAAAGCACTTTCAAATTTATTATCTCATGTAATTTTCAAAAACAAACACCCTACAAAGTAGATAGGACATATGTTATATCCATTTTAGTGATGAGAAAACTAAAACCTGAGTAGGTGTGTCACACACAAAGCTAGACCCAGAGTAAGATCTTCTGATTCTTCTAAGATTACTTGCCATTTAGGGGAGGGGGGCAAATGAGAGAGAAAAAAATTTTGAAACACAAGGTTTTGAAGAGTAAATGTTGAAAACTATATGCATATGTTTTGAAAATTTAAAAAAAGTTTTAAAAAAAAGATGGAGTTCCAAATTTGTTCTTCCTCCCTTTCTTATCTCCCCCTCTCCAAGACAGAAAGCAAACTTATATAGATTATAATCTATTATATATATATATATTATATATATTATATATATAACATATTCTATATATAATAATTATTATGCACAATCCTTTTAAATATTATTTCCAAATTTTCACATTATGAAAGAAAAATCAGAACAAAAGGGAAAAAAATCATGACAAAGAGAAAGCAAAGAAACAACCAAAAAAGATGAAAATACTATGCATCAATCCACATTCAGTCTGCATAGTTCTTTGGGTGCAGATGGCATTTTCTATCCCAAGCCTATTGGAATTGCCTTGAGTCATTTCATTGTTGAAAAGAGCCAAGTCCACCACAATTGATCATCACATAATTTTGTTGTTACTATATACATTATTCTCTTGGTTCTGCTCACTTCACTCAGTATCAGTTCATTTAGGTCTTTCCAGGCTTTTCTGAAATCAGTCTGTTCATCATTTCTTACAGAACAATAATATTCTATTGCATTTATATACCATAACTTATTCTACCACTGCCCAGTTGATGTACATCTCCTCAATTTCTAATTCTTTTGCTGAAATCACTCAGGTATGATATAGTGGTCACTGGATTGAAAGATGTGCTCACATCTAGCCTTGTCATTTACTGTACTCAAGGTGGGGGGTGCGGGGGTGGGAAGACAGGGGTAGAAGGCAGCCAGGAATTGGAAGTCCAAGAATTCCCTTTTCAGATACACCTGTGCAAACAGCCATTTGCCATATGCTTCTCTTACAAGTCACCATTTTGCTGTATGTGATATTAAGCAATCTAATAATGTTTATTTGTTCTGTGAAGACCCTATGGAAGTAAAAAGTATGGAAGTAAAAAAAGTAAAAAGTCCCTAATTTAATGAAACTTATACTCTAGTACAAGATATGGAGAATAGAACTTATAATAATATTAACTGGAATTTATTTAGTGTTAAAATAAATATTGGGCAATTATATGGGGCAATAGATAGAGCACAGGGCCTGGACAGGAAGAGTCATCTTCTTGAGGTCAAATCTGGCCTCAAACACTTACTTGCTGTGTGACCATGGGCAAGTCACTTAATCCTGTTTGCTTCAGTTTCTTCTTCTGTCAAAAGAGCTGAGGAAGGAAATGTCCACCCATTCCAGTTATCTTTTTCATGAAAATCTCAATTAAATTCATGAAGAGCTGGACATGACTGAAAATGGATGGTTGGCGGATTATTGCCCTTCAGTCTCAAAGAGGACTAAAATGACATCACTATGTCAGGCTTAGTGTATAGTGTGTCTAATTGTGGCTGCAAAAACTAACACAAGCTTGGAATGCCTACCACTGGTCAGACACAAATAGTCTATACAAACATTTAGGATGGAGATGTCTCTAAATTTGTACATCTCAAATTTCTTTTGAACTACTGCAATTCTGTTTCACTCATGGTACACAGAACCTTCCTTGATGTGGGCACATTATATTGAACAGTCCTTTACCAGTGTTTCCCATATCATACAAGTGGCTCCAAAGTTCTTCAGAGAGTTCTTAAGAGTGTCCTGATCTCACTTCTTCTGATCACAGTGTGAGTGCTTTCCTTACATGAATTCTTCATAAAATAGTCTTTTAGGCAAATTCAAACATTAGAATTCAAATAATCCACTGGAGTTGTGCTCTCCACAGTAGATTTTGAATGGTTAGTAGTTTAGCTTGAGAAAGGACCTCATTATCTAGTACTTTTATCCAGGACCATCTCCAGGCATCTTGATCTATATCTGGCCACAAAAGCCAGATGGCTCTGAAGGGGAAAGTGAGGCAGGTGACCTTGCACAGTCTTCCCTCACTTAAGTCCAATTCACTTATACATACAAGTGTACTTATACATGGCATCACCTCCCTGATGGCATGATGTTCTTTGAAAAGGAAGGACAAACATCATCCAGTACCTTATCTTGTCAAGTAATCTTCAGAATCTTCCTAAGTCAATTCAAATGGAAGTGATTATGTTTCCTGGCTTGGCACTTGTACACTTTCCAGATTTCATAGACCTAACACAATGTCAATACAATAGCTTTGTAGGTCTTTAGTCTGGTAGGGCAGCCTCATACCTCTTCCTTCCCTTGGAGCCTCCCAACAAACACTGAGTTAGCTCTGGCAATGTATGTATCATCTATGTGTACATTCCTGGAAAGTATACTGCCAAGTTAAATTAATTTTTTCATGGTATTCAAAATTTCTCCTTTTGATATAAAAGGATGGTTTCACATATGGATGGTATGGTGTTAACTAACAGGATGCCTATGTTTTCTTGGTTGTTAATTGATAGTTCAAAATGAGCACAAGCAGCAGAGAATCGATCCATACTTTGTTGCAACTCAACTTTAGAGGCTTCATTGAATGCACAATTATTTGTGAACAACAACAAAAAAACCCCAACCTCTCCTTTGAACAGTTGAACACTACTGAGAAGAACTAAATGATAACAAAATGAATATCACTGGGTAGTAAGAGAAAGGGTCATAGTAGATAGGAATAGCCTATTGTATTAATGATGGGGGGAAAAAGATAGATTGTTCATATGATAAGAGAAAGTAGTAATCAGTAGTATTCTCCATATTTTCAACATGTCAAAAGAAATAAAATTATCCCACAGCTCATTAAGTGTATCCTCTGGCTCAGGCTTATGAAAAGACATAGACAAGAGTTGTACAAGATGAAGTTAAGGATGCTTTATGATTTTTATTATTGGAAGGAACATTCATACCAATGAGATTATAAATAGATTTCAATACTTTATAGCTAGCAAAGAGCTTTACATAGTTTATCTCTTATGATCTTCCCAACAAATCTCTGAAGTAGATATTATAAATATGTTCTTTTTTTTTAATTGAAGCTTTTTATCTTTATTTATTTATTTTTTTGCTGAGGCAATTAGGGTTAAGTAACTTACCCAAGGTCACACAGCAAGGAAGTGTTAAGTATCTGAGGCTAGATTTGAACTCAGGTCCTCCTGACTTCAGGGCTGGCACTCTATCCATTGCACTTTCTAACTGCCCTGAAGTTTTTTATTTTCAAAACATACGCAAGGATAATTTTTCACCATGGACCCTTGCAATACCTTGTATTCCAATTTCTCCCCTTTTTCCCCTACCCCCTCTCCTAGATGACAAGTAATCCAATATATGTTAAACATGGTAAAAATATATGTAAATCTAATATAGGCATATGAATTTATACAGTTATTTTGCTGTACAGGAAGAATCAGATCAAAAAAGGGAAAAAAACAAGAAAGAAAATAAAATTCAAGCAAACAACAACAACAAAAGAAGTGAAAATGCTATGTTGTGATCCACACTCAGTTCCCACAGTCCTTTCTCTGGATGTAGATGGCTCCCATCATCCCAAGATCATTGAAACTGGACTGAATTGTCTCATTGTTGAGAAGAGCCACATCCATCAGAATCGATCATCTTATAATCTTGCCGTTTTTATGTACAATGAAATCCTGATTCTGCTCATTTCAGTTAGCATCTATGTTGTTTATTTTATAGCTAAGAAAGCTAGTCTTACAGGAGTTACTATACAGTTAGTATAAAAGGTACCATTGAAATACAGAGCTATCCTGACTCCTTAAGTTCATCATTCCACTATACATATGCAGATAAAATCTAGTGTCAGCATTATAAAGTACAATACTGATGAGTGTCTAAGAGGCTCAATCAATTAATAAACAAACATTTAAGTGTTTGCTTTGTGTTAAGCTCAGTGATGGATGCTGGAGAAAAAAGACAAAAAGATACAATCTCTGCCCTCAAGGAAGTTACATTTTATAAATATATCAAAGAAATACTAAGTAATGAGGGGAGAGCACTAGCAGCAGGGGAAATCAGAAAGGTTTTGTGAAGAGGTCCTTCCCCACTCCATCCTCCTATTTTGGATCTCTGGGACACAAATTTAGTAGTGCTATTTCCGGGTCAATGGGTATAGATGATTTTACAGATTTTAGGAATAATTCCAAACTGATCTCCAGAATGGTTGTAGCACAAAGTGGTTATTTTAAATATCATAGACTTGAGTTTAGTTTTAATTTAATTTTAATTTAGGAAGAGAATTCTTTGCAGTAAATAAAGGTGGATCAGTTCTGAGGAAACAATTTCATAAGACGGGTTTGTGCTTTGGTGAGTCAGAACCATGTCAAGGAATAAGCCCATCTTTTTTTTTTTCCCTGAGGCAATTGGGGTTAAGTGACTTGCCTAAGGTCACACAGCTAGGAAGTGTTAAGTGTCTGAGATCATATTTGAACTCAGGTCCTCCAGACTTCAGGGCTAGTGCTCAATCCACTGCACCACCTAGCTATCCCAAGCCCATCATTTTCAAAGGAGATAAAATAACAAAGGTACAGATTTTTGAGAATTTCAAATCCCTATGTTCTCTTAGGCACCTCACAGAATCATTCTCAGTTTAAAGTTTTCCAAGAAATTCTTTTAAAAATGAATCTGCAACATAAATCTTTTTAATTTTATTTTATTTGCATAACATATGTGTGGGTAATTCTTCAACAATAACCCTTACATAGCTTTCCGTTACAAATTTTTCCCCCCAACTCCCCACCCCTCCCCTAGATGGCAGGATATCCACTACATGTTAATTATGTTAAAATATTGGCAAATCGAATATATGTATACATATTTCCAAACTTATCATTGGTGTGTAAGAAAAATCTTATCTACACAAACGATATATCAGATAAAGGAAACACAATGTAAGCAAACATCAATCAAGGAGTATGAGAATGTTATGTTGTGGTCCACATTTCGCATCCCTCTCTCTGGGTGTATATGGCTTTCTTCAGTGAACAATTGGAGGTGGTTTGAAACATTTCATTGTTGAAGAGAGCCATGTCCATCAGAATTGATCGTCATATAGTACTGTTG
>JAJPUD010000993.1:111880-136600 GCA_023553655.1 Myrmecobius fasciatus | reverse complement strand
TTTTTTTTTTTTTTTTGCCACTTGTGCCTTCTGGAACCAATTAATGGCAAGTATCAAAGTATCATTGTATCCTATTTATACAAAGTTGTTTTTATGTTGTCTCCCCATTAGATGGTGAACTTTTGAGAGTAGGGAATTTTTTTTCCTCCTCTCCTTTTTGTATATCCAGTGCTTAGCAAACTGCCTAGCATATAAGTAGGCACTTTCAAATTATCAATTGACTAATTGAATAAGTGCTTTGCCTTCTATTTTATTAACCTTTTAAAAAATCTTCTATATAGAATAAGGTTTATTAGGAAATTTTTATTAATCATCCCTCAATTCTACTGTCTTTAATAAATTTCTGTGCCTTTGTTTTGTATATCCTTAAATGATATGGGTAGAGTTTAAAATACTCTATTTATCTCAGGTACTTTCTACTAGGTAAGAATGCTTTTTTTTTTTTTTTTTTTTGAATATAATCAGGACCAAGTGTTAACATGGTCTGTTATGTACTTTGTAGAGTCAATCAGAGCTATTTGTGACAGCCTGGTTTCCTACCCTAAGAAATTTGTTTAAAAGGAACAAATTATCTTAGAATGGGGGATGGAATATGTGAGAGGGAGGAAAGAAATTCTGAGCTTCTAGATTAGGGAGGTTGTTGGAGTAAAGAGGAAGACCTATTTGTGGAAGAAAAGGGAGGTAATAGGGAATATTGCTGTTTATCCTTCATTTTTGAAGAGAACCAGTGATATCACTGATGATGTCTTAACGTGTGTGTGAATTGGATTTAAGTAACAGAGTTTCATGGTCAGCCTCCTTTTTCCCATACTTATGTAGCTTCCAGTGATAGGACAAAAGTCAAGATGACCAGGATGCAGTATATGACCTTGGAGTCTTCTATGCCTGACCAAGCTCTAAGCACTCCAGAGTGCTTGCTTAAGCCACCTTCATGGCTATTGGAACAAATTATCCTCATGTGCCCATTCTTCTGGGGGAAGTCTTCACATGCTTGGGGTAGATATTCTCCTTGTTCACTGACAGGCTTGAGGCTTGTTGAATACTTTAATCTAATTTAGCCTTATTTACTGAGATGGTTTTATTGGGTATGGCCACTGAACATGCTACAGCTTCTTGGAGCTATAGGTGAGAATCAGGTAGACACCAAAAGTGGATGAACCACCCTGAAAAGGGCTTGGCAAGTCCTTATGCCAGAGGTGCTAGTTCTTCCTGAACACCTCATATACTCTGCATTTTTATAAGATCTTCCTATGGTGAAGAGGAAGATCCAGATTTCCGAAAATCCCAAGAAAAAAATCTTTTTTTTAACTTCCACTGCAGAAATATGTATAATATGATGTATAATATGATGATATGACACATTATATCATATCTCCTTTTTTATTAGCTAAGTATAATATGTTCACTTTTACCTCATGTTCTCTAGTGCAGTCCTACTAGATGATCCCTCAGGGTTCCAGAGAATAAACTTGGAGGATTGGGAAGTCTTTTCTTTACTGCAGTTGTCTAGAACCCTTATTGATTATATTCCTTTTAATTTGTTAGCAAGGTCTCTATCCTCCCAGTTCCATATAACCAATTAACATAAGGTAACTTTAACAAAGTGATGTTTACTTTTAAAATATACTGAGAATGAACATAAAAATGTCAATATGTCTAAGGCATAATCCTTCCCTATACAACCTCCATCTCTGGGAAAGTAGTTTCAAAACTTGATTTGGTTCCAAACATAGCATTGGTCCTACCAAGTTCATGCTCAAGGTTGACATTCCTACTAGATAAATTCTTTTGCTGAGCTTAAGGTTACTCTCAAAGATTATTCCTTGCTCATCAGACTAATGGTGGGACCAAAACTCTGGAACACTGAGATATTGACTTGTGCTTTTGATGACTTTCCAAACTCTCTAGGTTATGAGGTTCTGCTCCCTTCACCTAGAAAGGAAAAGAGCAAACAAAAAATGCCAAGATCCTGGCCAATTTTCTGGGGGCCTGAATGGCTTCAGGTGAGGAGAAAACCATTAAGTTTCTTTGCATGTACTAGGTTCTTTCACTGGATGCCAAGAGAAAGTCACTGAGCTCTACCAGAAGTAAATTAAGCAAAGAACAAAAGGAAAGCTGATTCAAACCTTCTTTGAAGATGTAAACAGTTCTGGCTATGCCACCAATTGAAAAAGGCTCTTCCCATCCATATGGTTAGCCAACTAGAACCATACAAAATGCCCACAAATATTCCATAGGTCTCTCCAAGTCACTTCCCTTATACACTATCATGATTGTCCTAGAAGCAATTTCCCTTGCATCCACTAATGGAAACAAGTTTCACTAGCTGGGCAAGCTGATGGAGTCTGCATTCATACCCAGACCCCTACTATGCAAATATTTCCAATAAACTGAATTTTGTCTCAAATGCAAAGAGTTCAAGGGTCAACTAGAAAGACATATAAATGAAAAAGTAGGCAGAGAATTCAACTTCTGCCTACTTGGTATGAATTTTCTTGATTGGGATTACAGAACAATTGTAACTGAACTCAGAATTTAATCTCTAAAAATAAACTCCCTAAAACTAAAGAAAATGGAATTGAGTAGATCTTAGGGGTCAGAATGCTGATTTCCTCCCCAAACTTAGGCTAATTATTGTAACAAGGCATTAAAAATGTAAATGTCACTTAAGTTTGCTGAGGCAGCTCTGAACAGGTTTCATATTTCACAGAATATATAAGCTAGGATCTCACTCATGCTTTAGTGATCAAGGAGACCACCAAAGAGGCATGTTTTATGAGCTACTTTATTCTACATGTTTCATAGTTTAGCTTCCAAGGAAAGGAATGGAATGTGAACCTAAGGTTTTCTATCTTCCTCTTGAAACCACAAGTTTATCTTTCACTTATTATGGCTATGGTCACCCAATGTAGTTCCCTTCCTACGGCTAGACAGTTTACCTCTTCCCAGCCTCAAGAGAGAGGAAAGACAGAGGAGCAAGGAGAAAGGACTAGATGATAAAGTTTCAACCCAACCAGGCTAGGAGGTGAAAATAGGGTAGTATGGAGAGTCTCAATCCCATTTTTACTTAGATAATCGATAAAATATTTATTAATCACTTACTATATGCTTAGTATTATATTAAACATAAAGAACACAAAGAGAGAACAATTCCTGCCCTCTAGGAGATTACGTTTTAATGTAAAAAAACCCTAAAAAGTATGAGATATGCAGATTGAAGAACTTCTAGAATGATTTACTTAAATAACTTTGTTATTCTCAGCACTTCAATGACTCAAGACTGCTCTGAAGGATTTAGGATGAAAAATGCTATCTTTATGCAGAGAAAGAACTAATTGTGTCTGAATAGAGATTGAAGTGTACTGCTTTTTTTTCTTTATTTTTCTTGAGGGTTTTTTTGGAGGCAGAGATCTATGGTTTTTTTTTTGGTTTTTTTCCACAACATGACTTTTATGGAAATGTTTTGCTTCATACTGCCTTCTCAGTGGGGGAGGGAAGACAGAAGAAAACCTGTAACCCAAAGTTATTGTTTTTTATTATTAAAACTTTGTATTTTCAAAGCATATGCATAGATAATTTTCAACATTCACCCTTAAAAAATTCCAAAATTTTCCCTCCTTTTCCCCCACTCCCTCCCTCAGATGGCAAGTAATCCAATATATGTTAAATATGTGCAATTCTATATGTATTTTCACAATCATCATGCTGCACAAGAAAAATCAGATCAAAAAGGGAAAAAATGAGAAAGAAAACAAAATGCAAGCAAACAATAACAAAAAGAGTGAAAATACTATTTTGTGATCCATTCTCAGTCCCCACAGTCCTTTCTCTGGGTATAGATGGCTCTCTTCATCACAAGACTATTGAAACTAGTTTCAATTGTCACATAGTTGAAAAGAGTCACATCCATCAGAGTTGATCATCACATAATCTTCTTGTTGCTGTAAACAATGTTTTCTTGTGGAACCCAAAGTTTTAAAAGCAAATGTAAAAAAATTGTTTTACATGTATCTGGGGGAAAACAAAATATCAAATGAGAGTTAAAAAAATTAAAAGAAGTTCCCAGAATCAAGAGAGGGCTGAAGGAGTAAGCATGGTTGGCTTGGAAATTTCCTCAAAGTTGGCTGTGTCTAAGTAGGAACTCACCAAAAAAGGAGAGTATAGGGGCAGAGGTTTCTAGGGTAAGAAGGCTGGTTGTTCATAGTCGAGAAGTATGAAGAATCAGGAGTAGAATATAGAGACTTCTAGAGGACAGGGACTTTTTCATTTTTATCTCTGTATTTCTAGAACCTAATATAATTCCTATATGTTACAATTGGCTCTAGTTAAATATTTGATTGATTGATTTCAAGATGTTGAGTGATACATATAAGTCTTACCACTCAAATAGTACAAAATAAGTTCATATGTGTTATAGGCAAAGACTGACCAAGCAAGTCTGTTATGTCAGGTTTGATATTTAAATGAAATTAAACACTTATAAAAATTGATAGTTAAGAAATGGAGACTTAATTTGTAATAGTGGGGAAAGGATATTCAACAAGTTCAGATCACTTTTTCCCACACCACATAAAGCTGAATAAGATAATATATTTACATTTCAAAATAGGTATTTCAGTAGTAGAGCAGGAATTCAATAACTTCACTGGTCTTTGATTTCTTCATTTTTGTTGTTGTTGTTATTATTGTTGGTTTTTGCTGAGGCAATTGAGGTTGTGACTTGCCCAGGGTCACACAGCCAGGAAGTGTTAAGTGTCTGAGACTAGATTTGAACTCAGGTCCTCCTGACTTCAAGGTTGGTATTCTATCCACTGTGCCACTTAGCTGCTCCTAATTTCCTCATTTTTAAAAAATAAAATAAATTAAAGAGGGAGATGGAATGGATGTCTTCAAGATCCCTTTCAACTCCAGATCTTTGATTCTATTTGCCTGGATTTCTACCAAATCTGAAAAGAGGTCATTGAATCTTTACTAATAAATTATTTCCTTTTTTCATTCTTTGATTCATAGAAATATTTACACTAAATGACTCAAGGATATATTTGTACCAGACATAAAATAAGATATTCAAACATATATTAATGGCTCACAGATGAGTATTCCCACAGGTATGGATTACAATTCACCAATATTCCATATCTTATAGAATTCCAATTTTTCTTTTACTTCTCTTATTTCTTTCATTAACTGTTCTAGGAATTCTTGTCAGGTTTGAGTCCAGTAAACATTTTTCTTTGAAGATTTTTTGTAGCTGTTTTCACATTGTTGTAGTTTTTTGAAAATAGGTCTTAATCTTCCCTGCCACCATAGTAGCTTTTTATGATCGTTTTTTTTGTTGTTGTTGTTGTTGTTGTCATTGTTGTTGTTGTTGTTGTTGTTTGTTCATTTTTTCCAGGCTGTATCTTGCCTTTGAATTTTAAGTTAAACATGGAATTTGCTTACTATCCCAAGATTCAGATTTTTTTCATGCTGCTGTTTTTAGAGCTAGTTCTGGGGGTCTGCTGATTTTCAATGCTTCTAAGATGTTGTGATCTGAGAGAGGTATGGTCTCTCCTGGTCTGCATTCTTGTCTTTATCTAGCTCATCTGCAGTTACAAACTATAGTGCTCCTCTTAACACTAGATCCATGATAAGGGCTCTTATTCACTTGTGACTGACCACAAGTACTCTTCTTTACCTGGGAACTGCTAGCTGGAACTATTTATGGGCAATAGAGTTGTGAATCAATGCAAGTTGCACTATTGCCAGGAAAGGGTTCTCTATAGTCTTTTTCTGACCAATTGTACAATCCCTTTACAATATCTGAGCTGAGAGTTCTGGAGCTTTAGCTGCGGTTGTAACTGACACCTCCAGGGCCCACTCCTGGTGCTGTCACCATGTGGGCTCTGGTGTCACAGATCTTTTCTGCTGATCTCCAAAATTGTCTGAGGTTGGGAAAATGTCTCATTTTGGTCTTTACTGCTCCAAAATTTGATTAAGGACATTATTTTAAATTTATGTGAAGAAGAATATTGAGTGAATTCAGCTGGTTGGTGCCTACGCCTCAATTCATCTGTTCCTATCTCTCTATGCAGTGTTCTGGATGGTAATACAAAGACACGTGAAGATTTTACTCATCATTTCATGTCACTATCTTGTCACTGTGTTCAATATGCTGCTTTGAAGCCATCAGAACTCTTTGGTTCTGGATAAAAAAAAATTAGAAAAATAGGGACAGCTAGGTGGTACAATCAATAGAGCACTGGCCCCGGAGTGAGGAGGACCTGAGTTCAAATTTGGCCTCAAACACTTAATACTTCCTATCTGTGTGACCCTGAGCTAGTCACTTAGCCGAATTGCCTCTCAAAGAAAGAAAGAAAGAAAGAGAGAAAGAAAGAAAAAATTAGAAAAATGGACCAGGGGAACAGATAAACAAGATCCAGAAAAAAAAATCAAAGAGAATGTTTGATAAAACATAAAAGTCCAAAATTTGATAAAACCAAGCCCATAAACTACTAGAGGAAGGACTCTGTGGTTGAGAAGAACTTCTGGGAAATTAGCAGTTTGACAGGAATTAGACTTAGAATAGTGTCTTATACCATATTTCACAGTAAGTTTCTGAAATAATAGATGACCAAAATATAAAAAAGTCATATGATTTAAAAAAAAAAAGAAGTTGTTAGTGGTGAGCCTTCTAGTTTAGCACATATATTCTAATGAAATGAAGCACTTATAAATTGAACATTTAACAACAACAAAAAAGTATATTTTACCCTATCATAGTAAGAAAATGCATTAAAAATATGGTGCCATTTAGCTTTTCAAGATGTGATTCCCCACTCTTTCTCCAGTTGGAATACACCTATCTGGGGGCAGCTAGGTGGTGCAGTGGTAGAGCACCAGCCCTTAAATCAGGAAGACCTGAGTTCAAATCTGGTCTCAGACACTTAACACTTCCTAGCTGTGTGACCCTAGGCAAGTCACTTAACCCCAATTGCCTCAGCAAAAGAAAAAAAAATACAAAATGGAATATACCTATCTGTAGATCATGAAAGATCATGAAAGGGGTAGATCCCCACCAAGTTTGAGACGTCCTGACTTCATTTGACTAAGTCTTTTAATGTCCCTAAATGACCAGGAAGCTTGGTCAAAGCTAAGGGAAGCTAAGACTAATCAGGTCCCTGTGGAGGGGTAAAGATTGATCTTTTTTTAGGTAATCTTCCTTCCTCATATTGTGAGTGGAAGGAAAAAAGTTATATCAGAAATGCTGGTCTTTTTTCACACTAGTGAAAAAGAGGTATTATTTACACTTCTGGATTGAGGAAAATTTGTAACCAAAAAAGGATAGAAGATGAATTAGATAATTCTGGTTAAATACAATTACAAAAATTTTTTTTTTGTATGAGTCGTAGAAGTAGAATAAGAGGAAAAACTGTCAAAATTGAAAGGTCTAATGCAAATCAAATATTTCTAATATAAACCTATCATATAGGTATATACACATATACATATACATCTATATGTATATACACATATACATCTATATGTATATACATATACACATACACACACACACATGGAATTGACAAAAATAAGTGGGGAAAAGTAGAATTACTGCCCAGTGCACCATTCCAATCTTTCTTCTCTACTTTCATAGATCTGAAACCCCAGGTGAATGACAGGGAGGCTGCCGCCTAGCACATATATATCTTTATGTATATGGTTATTTTGTTGAAGGGCAAGTCAATCTTGTCTATAAAAAATGTCTTGGTGAATAAACTTCTGGAAGATATCTCCTTATGCAGAATTTACTAGAGTGGTCTTGTAGGGTATATTCATTAAGGCTGGGTGATTTTGTGAGACACATTTGGTGGGAATTTTCTCAGATATGGAATTTTTAAATGTTTTCAGGAGGCAAAGCATAAGAGACTGCCCATGCAATCTCAAGTGTCTGAAAAGTTTGTGGTTTGAGGACTTCTGGGCAAAGTAGACTAACAGGAATTCCCTTACAAAATCTTGCTTAGGGGAATGTATTCTAGGGGTAAGAATTCAAGATAGATAATGTCTCAACAATAATTGCACAAAAATGTCATTAAGTAGAGAGAAAGGAACCTCATAGAAGGACTTCAGGGAATAGACATCCAAATGTAAATATCCACAAAGGTGTCCCATTGTTGTTAGAGCCATATAATTGACAATATAAGGGACTCTGAAAAATAATGTTATGCCTCTGGTGGGGTCTGGAGGTGGTGGTTATACTATGAAACATCTTTGGGTTGATTCAGAAAACAAGAGCAGTTATGTTAACATGGCTTCCAAAACTCCGAACAGTTGGTAGAAAAATTCAATACTTAGTGTCAGAAGATCCAGTTCAAATTTTGGTCCTGTTACCATGGTATCCATGGTAACCATAGATAAATCTCTTCCCCTTATTGAGCTCAGTTTCTTTATATGTAAATAAGGGATCTAGATGATATGACATCTAAAAGTATAATAGACAAAACATTAGCTCAAGATATGCCAATTATTATCCTCTGTGTAAGTTTTAATATCTTGGAAGAGTTTAGAAGTGCAAAACAAAAGAAAAAAAACGCTTTTAAGAGCATCTGCAGGTAAGGGTGTGATACCTTATGTGGACAGAGAGAGAAAAGGGAAGAAGGGAAGGAAGGGAGGAAGGATTGAAGGAAGAAAGGAAGGAAGCAAGAAAACAAGGAAAGAAGGAAGGAAGGAGTCTTTCAATTGACTAATTCCAGTTTGTGGGCCAGTTTTCCTCACAGAGATTGTTTGTTTTTCATTCCCAAGAGAATCATGACATCAGGAAGGTGATACTATGATATGCAAGTGAATGCAAGATTTCTTTCTTAAGGACCATGCCTTAAACCAAAACCAATATGATTTTCCCTGGCCACCAGTAAGTGCTAGGCCAAGCCCAATTTGATCATTGGGTCCTGATTGACTCAGGTTGTAAATAGCAATCATTTCTACTTTGGCCAGAAACCCTAAGGGTCTCATCCTCCCAGATTTATTTATTTAGATTTTTTTTTTTTTGACTAGGTGAAAGGAGAGATTCTTTGCCTCAAATGTTATTAATCACTAAATGGGTATGACCTAAGTCAAAGTGAGACCTACTGAAGACTTTACTTTAAAAGGCCAAGGTCTTCTAATTCATCCAGGGTCATCTTCAGTCATCTTGATCTATATCTGGTGACTGGACCCAGATGGCTCTGGAGAGGAAAGTGAGGCAAGTGACTTGGCACAACCCTCTCTCACTTAAATCCAATTCACTTGCATGTCATGACATTCTCTCCCTGATGTCATGGTCTTTGAGAATGAAGGACAAATAACAAGAAGTCCCAATAAGTCACTTAAGGTTCTTAGTCCTCATTTTCTTTATCTGTAAGAATTAGACAACATGGCCCCTAAGGTCCTTTTTCAGATCTTTTCCATTCTTTGATCCTATCATGATACATTGAAACAATTTCTGCTGTCTTCATATCTCTTCTTGATTCCTTTCATACATGAAAGCCCAGTTCTGAGACATAGTTTTTGATATGCAGCTGCCAACAGATCTAAGAGTTGCAAGAATAAATCTTCCATCTTGATGCATGATGATCGATTCAGCAGCCTCAGGATCTAAGATGAAGGGGAGCCAGTTACATACTGTGATTTAAATCACTAATCTACTCTCCTCCTTTGGGGATAAGTTTCTAAGAATACCAAGTCCTTATATATATATATATATATTTTTTTTTTTAATTTTTTTTTCCTGTCCCATGCTTACATGCTGACCTTAAAAAACAAAACATAGTTTGGAGCAGGGATAGTTCTAGCCAAGCACAGGGAACGATATAAAATTTAGCTGGACTTGAATGCCACAGGCTTTATCTTTGCAAGGATCTATTATGAAATTCCATTTATTTCTGTCAATATTGACATCCTGCTATAGACAGAATGATCTTGTTTTGTTGTCTATGGTATCCTGTCCAACTCCACATTAAGAAAGGAATTGAAAAGCTAATGCATGGAAAGTGAATCTTTTGTATTTCCTATAATGCCCAATTTTTCCTTTAGAATTTCCAAAGCTGTTCAAATAAAAGCTGGTTTGCTCCTTTCAGAAGAGAATAATGGAAACCTTAAATGAAACCCAGGGTTTTTTTGACCTGTTAGGAAACTTGGAAATAGGAATTATAGCCCAAAAACAGATTTGTTAAAATGTAGCATGATATGCAATCTCATATTTTCAGAGGAAAATTTATGAATTTTGATCTCTGGGCAAGCAAAAGAATATATATGAATTCCTAGGATCATAGAATTTCAGGTAGTGACCTTAGAACTCATCTAGTTCAACACTCACATTCTACAGAGTAGAAAAATAAGGTTCAAAATATGGAAATGATGTGTACAGGCTCATATAACTAGTCGGTGGCAGAAACATGACAAGAAATCAGACCATCTGACTTTAAGCCTAGTACTGCTTTCAGTATTTCAGGTGTTTCTCTATTGAAGAATAGAATTTATTTTATTCTTGGTCTGATAATAATAATAGCTAGCATTTATATAGTGCTTTATACTATTTTAGCCTCCAAACAAACCTGATAGGTAAATGCTATTATTACTCTCATTGTATAAGTGGGGAAACTGAGGCAGAGATACAGTGACTTGCCCAGGAACACACAGCTAGTAATGTCTGAGGCCAGATTTGAACTAAGAAGTTCCTGGCTACCAGTCTAATGCTCTATCCATTGTACAACTAACTATATGTACACCTCTTAATTATATAGAAAGTTCCTGGAAAACAGGTATAATTAATTTAATTTTGCTTCTTTGAAATTGTGAAATTGGATAATTTTTCCTTTAGTCCTCTGTCTATCCCTATTTTCTCACCTCCTTTCAGTGACCAGTGCTCAAGAGTCTTGTGGCACTTGACCTTGATTTGATCTTTGCTCGATAACATTGTTTGATGGTCTCCAGCTCTCCTTCCTTGTCAAAACTTATGTGCCTTGTATTTAAACAGACACACACATTAAAATTTTAAAAACGTTCTTACCTGTCCTATGCTTAATTCTTTCAGCATCTTATTCTCTTACAACTAGTATATTATTTTCTTTTTTTAAAACTAAACTGTGATTTTATCAGTTCAGAAAATCAACACAGAGTTGCAGAGGTGACCAACAAATATTATCAGTAGTAACAAAATGACTGAATTTATATCACCTTACAAAGCATTTTACATTTACTGTCTCATTTTGAAATGGTGTGAAGTAGTTTGTACAAGTATTTACAACAAAAATAATTGGCACTTATATAGCACTTTAAAGGTTGCAAAGTGCTTTATATACATTGGCTCTCTTATTAGCCCCATTTTACAGATCAATCAATCAGTCAACACTAGGCAATTTTTTGTCTTTCTTTGTATCACCAGAATCTAGCACAGTATCTGCCACTTAGTTCTGAATTAGTATTTGCTGATTGATTGAATAACCTATTATATATCAAACATCGAAGATACAAGACACAAATTAAATATTACCTCAAAAAAATTACACTTTAATAGGGGAGAAAACTTAACACATATAAATATACAAAATGTAAAAAATATACAATATACACATACAAATATATGAAGGTTATTTTGGAGTAAGAGAGTGGAATGAAATACTGAAGATAAGGGGAATCAAGAAAATACTTACAAGGAAGAATTATTTGAGCTGAGTTTTTCATTCTGTACATCTTTGGGCAATGAGGTGACACAGTTGATGGAGTGCCAGGTCTGAAGTCAAAAAGACTGATTTTCCTGAGTTCAAATCCATCCTCAGATACTTACTAGCTGTGTGTCCCTGGGCAATTCAGGAAATTTGTTTCTGTTTCCTTATCTATAAAATGAGTTAGAGAAGGAAAAGGCAAAGAAGCACTCCCAGATCTCTGCCAAGAAAACCCTAAAAAAGGTCAAGAAAAGCCAGACACAACTGAAGCACTGTGAAGATTGAATAAACAGAACCAACTTCTTTCCTACTATAAATTCTAAAATCATTTGAAGTGACTTTCCCATATTCCCACAGAATTGATGGCAGAGGTAGGCATTATAGTCTGGAATTTTATGTTCTTATACAAGTCCCCACAATAATTCTACTGAATTTTAAATACTTCCACTAGTTTCTTGAGCTGTCTGGCTTAGACCTTGTCAGAACGTTTTCCTTCTCACCTCTTTCAAAGGTCTCACTTCAAAATTATTTAGAGAACTGATTAAACTTTATAAGAATTAGAACTTTTTTTTCCAAATTACAAATATTTGAAGGATGTATATGAATTCTTAAAAAAAAAAGAGGAAAAAGAAGGAACAAAACCAGCCTGATCATTATTTCTTATAGAACAATAATGTTCCATTAAATTCCCCTTCCCCTTCCCCTTCTTCTCCCACTTCCCCTTCCCCTTCCCCTTCTCCTTCCCCTTTCCCTTTCCCTTTCCCTATCTGACTCCAGGCTCTGCACTCTACATGCTGCCTAGCTGTCACAATCTATAGAAAGTCAGAATTGGAGAAAAGAAACCCTGAATTCAAATATTATTACTATTAGCTGTTGTGTGATCCTGATCAAGTGACATAATCCCTCTGAATATCTATTTCTTCATCTGTATAAAGAAAGTTAATAACTGCACAATTTGGAGCATTTAGGTAATCAAATGAGATAATACATGTAAAATATTCTATAAACTTTTAATTATTTGAAATAAAAAAATATAATCACATTAAATCAATATAAAGCATAAATATAAGGTATCACATACTCTCCCCATGCTTGAAATATTCTCCTTTCTTTTTGATCTGTTAATTTTCTACCCTTCATTTATTTATTTCTTAAATGTAATTTTATTTTTTTCAATTTTGAATTCTCTCTGTGCATATTCTCCTTCTCCACATACTGAGAAGGTAAAACTAACAAACAAAAAAAAAAACAAACCCCAAATCCATCACAACTATATATAGTCATACAGAATTAATTCCTGCATTATCCATGTTTCCCTCTACCTCCAATAAAGTAAAATAAAATATGCCTTAATCTATATTCTGAGACTGTTGGTTTTCTATCTGGAGGTAGATAGAGATGTTTCATTATGAGTTCTTTGTAATTCTGGTAGGTTTGTGGGTGGATCAATTATTATCTTTCAAAGGTAATTATTTTTACAATGTTGCTATTATCTTATAAATTGTTTTCCTGGGTCTGTTCATTTCATTTTGCAGCAGTTCATATAAATTTTCTCAGGTTTTTTCTGAAACCACACTCTTCATAATTTTCTATAGCACAATAATATTCCATTATATTTATATACCATAATTTGGGTAGGTATTTCTCAGTTAATGGGTAATCCCTCAGTTTTCAATTCTTTACCATCAAAACCAGAGCTGACATATTTGTGTACATACATGTCTTTTTTGTCCTTTAAAAATAATCTTTTGGGGGTATAAACTTATTATCAATATTGATATGTTAGAGGGTTACTGTTTTACAGAATAGTTGGGCTAGTTCACTACTCCACCAACAATGCATCAGTGTACCTATTTTCCTTCAATTTCCCCACCCCCAGCATTTCTTACTTTTCCTTTTTGTCATCATAGTCAATCTGATAGATGTGAAGTATATTTTATTTCAGCACCATTCTCTACATGAAACCTTTCTTCAATTTACTTTTATTCTCTAAACACTTTATCTCATTAGAATACTGAAACATAAGAGAATAAGAATTGCCATATCAGGTCAGATACATAGTATGGTTCAGTGGAAAGAGAGTTGGATTTGAAATTAGAAGACTTGGGTTCAAATATTGATTTAATCACTTATGTGATTTTGAAGAAGTCATTTAACCTCTTTGAGTCTCTAAAAGTTTCCTTAGTTTAAACAATGAAGGAGTCAGGTTAAATAACCTTTAAGGTTCCTTCTAGATCTAAATACCCAATTGTAAAGATGAGGGTCAATTGAGACAATCAATCTATCTCCTTTATAAAATGCTGTTCCCTGATACCTTTGTCAGGTGAGAACAAATCAATCAACCAAAAGTGTGAATTAGGTGTGAACTAGACCTAAACACAAAATCAATAAATCAATCTAAGACTTCACACCAAATGTGAAAAATTCTTGATAAACTTGAAAGTCCTTGAAACCATCAGATAAACTACAATGACTTTGCATAGGAAGCTTACTTAAATTGGTTGAGGAGGCTTGACCCTACTCTGTGGGTTTTGTATAAAATGAGAAACTAATTTGGAACCCAGGGGATTCTGGAGTTTGGCAGTTTAGTCTTTGGAACCATTTCAGTTAAGCTGAGAAGGAACTGTTTGAAGTACAAGGAGGATCTCAAGCTCAAAGTCCTCCTCCTCTACCTCCACGTTGACCTTGGTTGCATCCCTTCCCCCTCACCCCTTAACCAGAGAACAATCTTTGTGAACTTCTCACTGTCAAAATAGTCTGGATTTTCCAGTGATGGCCTAATTCTAGGAATAGCTGTCTGTATTGGAAGCCATGTCCAAACCAGACACACTGAGAAAAAGTAGCTTCAAGAATAGAGGAAACCATGATATATGAATTTAATGGAACATTATTGTTCTATAAGAAATGATGATCAGGCTGATTTCAGAAAAGCCTGGAAAGATATACATGAACTGATGCTGAGTGAAGTGAGTAGAACTAGGAGAACATTGTACACAGAAACAGCAAGTATATGTGGTGATCAATTATGGATAGACTTAGCTCTTCTCAGCAATACAGTTATCCAAGGCAGTTTCAATAGAGCTGGAATGGAAGATGCTATCCACATCCGGAAAGAGATCTATGGAGACTCAATGTGAATTGAGACATAGTATTTTTACTTTTTTTTTTTTTTGCTTTTTCTTTCTTGTTTTCCCTTTTTTTGTTTTGATTTCTCTTGTACAACATGACATATGAAAATATTTAAAATTTTTTTTTTAATGTATAACCTATATCAGATTGTTTGCTGTCTTGGAAAGGGGGTAAGAGGAGAAAGGAGGGGGAAAAATTTGAAACTCAAAATCTTACAAAAATAAATGTTGAACACTATTTTTATATATATTTGGAAAAATAAAATGCCATTGAGGGGGAAAAAGACAATAGGAAACCTAGCAGGAAAGGTAGACCATGTCCACAGAGGACTTTTTGAGTTACCATGAAGGAGAAAATCCTTTGAAAAGGACTTTTATCAAACAATTCTCCCGTTGTCATATGTGCTTTAAGCTTGAGCCCACTTTCCTCCCTTAGGCTTTAAATTTGAGCCCATTCCTGGGAATGTGTCACGGTTTGGGTGGGATGCTTTGTGCCAACTGCCCTTACTATATCCCTCTAATTGGTATCAACTGATAATCATAGGGAGCATTCCAGGCATGGGGATTATCAGTGCAAAGTAATGGAAATGGGAGACAATATCATGGTTTAAGAATCTTAGGTAAGCCAGTATAGTTGGATCATAGAATGCATAAGATTTAATAAGAAAATTGGAAAGATGGGAGGAAGTAATGTTATGAAGAAATTCCCCAAAGAAGACTAGAGATGAGAAGAAATTATTGGCACTTATTGAGAAAGAAGGTGACATGGTCAGATCTGTACCTTCATCTTGGCAGCTGTTTGTAGTATGGATTAATTAGAATAGGATAAGACTTGAGATATGGAGACTAACCAGAAGCCTATTGCAATAGCCTAGACATGGAGTGATTAGCACCTGAAGCAAGATTGTAAATACACACCCACACACATGCACATATATATGTAGGTATAGGCACATATATATATTAATACCTATATATACATATATATATACACACTAAGATTGTACCTATATGTGTACACATATAAATATAGATACAATCTTAGTTGTATATGTGAGGATGGTGGTGACCTTAGAATAATAGGAAGGTGGAAATGGGAGATGGGATCGAATTTAGAGAGAAAGATTTGAGTTTTGTTTTTACAGGGTTCAGACCATGAAGTCTCATATGTAATTAGTGAAGCAAGACTGGAGGTCAGTAGAAAGGTTAGGCTAGATAAATAGATCTGAGAATGATATGCATGGAGATGATAATTCAACCCATGATGAGGCCACCAAGTGAGATAGTAGAGTAAAATTAAGGAAGAGACCCAGGACAGAGCCTTGGGAAACATCCTGGGTTAGAAAGTATGACCTGGAGGAATATAAGCAGAGAAGGAGACTGAAAACAGTGATTGAAAAGATAGGAAGAAAATCAGAAGATCAGTGTCTCACACACACACACACACACACACACACACACTCACACCAAACTAGAAAGGAAAGATATCCAGGAAAAGAGTGTTATTAACTATGTCAAATGTTACAGAGAAGTCAAGAAGTATCAGTACTGAAAAAAAAATCCATTAGATTTGATAATCAAACGGTCATTGATAACTTTAGAAAAGTAAAGTTGAAGGATGAAATTGGTAGCTGATTGAAGTGGGTTTGGAAACAACTAAGGGAAGAAGTGGAAACACCTATGTAATTATGTATGTAAATTCCTTATGGAATTTAGTTGACAAATGGAGAAAAATAGCAGATGAAAACTAGAGGTGATTATTGGATCAAGTGAGTTTTGTTTTGTTTTAAGGATGGAGGGAGACATAGGAACATCTGTAGTGAAAAGGGAAAGAACTCATTCACAGGCAAAGATTGAAGATAAGAGTGAAAATGGGCATAATAGAGGGGACAATTTGCTGGAGAAGTTTGGAAGACATGGGGTCAAAAATATTTCTTCATCTGAGACTGAACTAAAAGGGAAGAGAAGGCCATAAAAACTGAATAGGTTGAAGAATTAGAAATTTAGGGTATTTGAAAAGGTATCAATATGTATGTTGAAGCCTCCCTAGTATAAGAAAAGGAAACAAGGAAACCAGGAAGGGAAAAAGGTGGATAGAAATCAGTCAACCAGATCTTGATTGAATGATGATTTGGATAATGTATCAGAGGAAGAGAGCTTGCTTAATGAAAAAGATCAAGGAAGAGGCAATGGGAATTAAAAATACTCTGACTCTCCTACTATGGCTAGAGAGAAGAGGATTAAGTTAGTACTGGAAAGAATGGCAAGGGAAGTGGGATCACCAGAAGAGAGCCATGGATCATGAGTGCTAGAAGGTGGAAGGAGTGAGAAAAAAATTAAATGAAGAGAAGCTTGTTAATTATGGGGCAGAAATGTCAGAGGGCATAGTGCTTCAAAAATGATCTGGAGAGGGACATTGGTGGAGTAGAGTTAATATAGATAGCCTGAGGAGGCAATGAGTTGAGGATGCAGAATAAAATTTGTAAATTGGGCATTAGGAATTTAGGATCACTGGGATGGGGTAAGTACAAAGCTCTGGGAATATGCTAACCATGAACCAGTAAGTCCAGTCAAAGTATCAGTGTTTGGAGAAAAGTTCACTGAGAGAGGTATGAGATAAGGCTTTTAAAGATCCAGTTTACCAAATCCCTTAAAAAAAAAATCAAAACAAAAAAAAACCTCAAGGAAAATTAGAGTAGGACTGAATACACACACACACACACACACACACACACACACACACACACACACACATATAACCCAAGGGTAATAAGCTATCATTAAATAACCTTGATGCTTTATAAACATTTACATTGTGCCATTAAATGTGAGATGTTGCTTGTCCTTCATTTTCAAAATGGACCTATAACATCACAGGTAATTTCTTGACATGTGTGAATTGGATTTAAGTGGCATAGAGTTGTACAAAGCTGTTAGTCTAACTTTCTCTGACTCATCAAAATCCAGTGGCAAGACAAAAGTTAAAACAACTGGTAATGGCCAAGGATACTATGAATGACTTTGGCATCTTCTATGTTTGACCAAACTCTGAAGCTCTGCTTAACCATCATCAGGGCCATTGGAAGAGAATTATTCTCATCTGCCCATTCTTGTGGGAGAACTCTTCACATGCTTGAGGTATATATTCTGCTAACTCACTGACAGGTTACTTTTATCCTGATTTAGCCCATCTGCTGAGACAGTTTACTAGGGTGTGCCTGATGCTTCTTAGAGCCATAGGTGAGATTTGGATGAATGAAGTGAACAACCCTTAAAAATAAGTCCTCATAAAAGGGTACTATTCCTTGTAATACCCCATATGCTCCAAATAAATGTGAGATACTAGTTCAGTGAATAATGGTTGGACTACAGGAACAAAAATATGCCAGTTCTAATATTTCCTTCAACATCATTAATTAAATCAACAACAAAAAAAGAGAAGCTATAGCTACATAGAATTATGGCTCATAGGTTCTTCATAGAGAGGCAAATAAAAAGGTTGGTATCATTTCATGGGATACATGTTCATCTTGTATGGCAGTACTCATTGTATAGAAGTATACACATACTCAAGGAGAGAGTCTGTAGGTGCTAGATATTCCCAATACTGAATAATATCACACAAATGGAAATCAATTATATTGCAGCAGAAAATAAAAGATTAGTTAACTTTAGTAGACATAATTTCTGAATCAGATACTTGTGTTTACTCAGAATGCCAATTTATTAGAATCAAGATAAAAACTATTAATAAATAAGAAGAAAATAAAAATGAGAAGAAATGGTATGTAGTTGAGGCAATTTAAATCTAATTTTTAAAAATTAGCTATTGGTGCCCTCAAATGTCAAGTACTTAAGGGAAGAAGCATTGATACAAAATATCATCATTTGCTAAGGAACTTTTCTTGGTATAAATCATCACAGCAATTGAGAGACAAGAAGAGAGCAGGAACTGTCTTAGTCAACAAACATCTAATCTCCTTGCTAGATGAAGAGATATTGCAGACAATATGACATTTGTAAAGATTTGTATAGAGAAGAGTGAGAGAATATTATTAATTAGACCATCTCATTTAAAAGGGAGAAGCAGCAGAAGTACAAAGAAATTTATAGAAAGCTTGGTGAGAAAATGGTAGATTATCTCCCAAATAATTTAAAAATGAAATCAGTCAATCAACAAACATTTATTACATGAGAATGGTGAAGGACAGTCCTTATTTTCATGGAGCTCATAGTCTAAAGAGCAAGACAATATACAAAGAAATGTATATAAGCAAACTATAAATTGGAAATAATCAAAAAAGGGAAGACACTAGAATTAATAAGAATCAAGAAAAGGTTCTTATAGAAGGTACAATTTTATTGAGTCTTGAAGGAAACCAGGGAAGTCAGACATGGGGCTCATCCAGGGAAAATGCCCAAAGTCAGGTGATAGATTGTCATGTGCAAAAATAGGAAGGAAGCCAATATCATTGGAATACAGAGAACATGGAGAGATGTATGGTATAAGAAGACTGGAAAGATAGGGAAGAACAAGAGACTTTGTCTTTGAATGACAGAGGAGTTTATATTTCAAACTGGAGGTAATAGGGAGCCACTGAAGTAGAGTAAAACTGGTTTACTAAGGGTCAATGTGGGGAAGGAGAAGATACAGCTAATTTAGGGGTGATGGCCTGGGTGAGAATTGAGGGATGAAAGGTTTGAAGGAATTGGTGTGGACAACAAGTAGTGCTTAAGGTTTTAAGGAAGGAGAGGATGACAATACATTGTGATCAATTAAGGGAATTCGTGAGCATGGAAGTAGAGTATTTATGGGTAAAGGAAAGATCAAATATATGTCCCTCCTTGAATATGGTTGAGGTGGGGTACAAAAGTAGGTTATGTGAAATAAGTAAGTTGAACATCTGTGAGGCTACAATGCTTGGAGAAGTATCACAATCTATGATGAAGTCCCCAAGTATGAGGCCAGGAACGACAACAAGAAATGGAGGAGAATCTTTCAACACTCTATAAGAGATTTTCTCTCAATGAAGTGTAATCAAAACATTTGGATTCTAAGGTCACAGAACTTAAATTGTTGTTTGCTCAACATCCATACCACATTTTCTTACTCTGAGTGCACCGTAAAACTTGGACCCACTTTTCTTTTTATACTCACTTGCTGACTGCATTAACAACTATTATTTAATTATCAACACTATACAGATAAATCCCAGGCCTATATATTCATTCATATTCTCTCTCCTGTACTCTAGTCCCACCATCTCCAACTGCTAGCTGGACATTTCATACTGTACTATGTCATGAATATCTCAAGCTCAGCATGTTTAGAATTGTTCTAATATCTTTCTCCCTGAACTTTCCCCTCTTCTGAACTTGCTTATTTCTTTTGAAGACTTCACCCTCTTCCTGATATCCAGGTTCACAATTTTGGTGTTATCTTTGAATCCCACTTATCTACTCTCTTGCCCTATCTTCTTGTATCTACCTCCCCAACATACTTTGCATCCAATTCCTCTCTTCAAACAGCAACCATTTCAGTGTAAGTCCTCATCAGCTCATTTAGACTATTTTGTAATCTCGTAATTGACTCAAATCACTCCAATCCATTCTCCACACAGCTGTCAAAATGATAAAAATCATATCAACACCCCAAACTCCCTAATATATATATAATTTATATGAACTTACTTTATATGAACATATAAACATTATCCTTTAGTTCTTTATAACCTGTAGCCAATCAATCTTCCAAACTGAATATTTATTGCTTCCTTTCCTGAACTCTATGATCCAGCCAAATGGGACTTTCTGTTCCTCACACAAGCTCCATTTTTTCTTTCAGTGCTTTTATACTAGCCATTCCCAACTTTTAAGAAAGCTCTTTTCCACCCTCTTTTCCTTGACACTTACTAGCTGGGTGACCCTAAGCAAGTTACTTAAGCCAAATTGCCTCCCAAAAACAAAACAAAAAACAACAAAATAAAATACAAGATGTAAATAAAGCATAACCTTTTTCATAAACTATTTCTTGATCCCCCTAATTGTTAGTACTCTTCATCACAACCACCTTGCATTTATTTATATTTATTATCATTATACTTACTCAGCCTAGTTATATATGCATTTGTTATCTCCCTTCTAGAAGCTCCTTCATAGCTTTATAAATTAAGAATTGGATGGAATCTTAGTCCAATTGCTTCATTTTACAAATGGAGATACTAAGGTCCAAGGAGGTAAGGAGGAAGCTAGATGACTCAGTAGATTAGGGTACTGGACCTAGAATCAGGAAAACCTGAGTTCAAATCCTGCCTCAGCCACTTACTAGTTATGTGATCCCTGGAAAAGTTACTTAACCTATTTGCCTCAGTTTCCTAATCCATAAAATAGGGACAATAATGCCATCCATCTCCTAGGGTTGTTATGAGGATCAGATGAGATAATAATTGTAAAGGACTTAGTACAGTGCTTTGCACATCACATTATGAAAATGTTAGATTAACATAATTTGTCTAAGGTCATTGAGCTAGAAAGTATTAGAACTAGGATTTGAATTTATGATTTGATGTCAGAATTAATGCTCTTAATATTGTACCATTCTTTGAGAGTATAAATTGTTTCATTCTTTATTTTGTGTCCTCTGGTCCTGGCACAATGTCTGACACTTAGTAGGAGTTTAATAAATGCTAGTGGATTGATTGAATAAGCCAAAATTTCTATGCTCCTAAGGAAGAAAGTTAAAAATTGACTGGAGAGTTCAAACAAGGCTAATTATGAGTTGACAGGATTTAAAAAAACAATTTATTTAATTTTTAATTTATGGAATAAAAGAAACCTATAACACCATATGATGAAAAAAAAGTTTATACATGAAACTCCAGATTTGTTATGTACAATCTATTTCATTTAAATATGTAATAAAGTTACCATGTAAATTTCCTTTTTTTCTTTTCACTCCCTCACTCTGAAGATGGCCACCATTAGACACAAATATGTGTATGTATAATTATATATGTTCATGTATGTATTTACACACATATACACATGCATGCATGTGTGTATATGTATTCTATACATACTTGGATAGGAATTCAGCAGAGTTGAGAGAGGGAAAAAGAGAGCATTCCAGGCATTGGGAATAATCTGAATAAAGGCTTTGGGATAGGGAGGAGGAAAAAAAGTAGTTCACTTCTGTTGGTTTCTAGAGTAGCTATAGCCCAGTGTGAAGATAGTAAACTCCAGGAAATGGAGTTTGATTTTAGCAGTCTTAATATAATAAGATCTCCTTGCTGTTCTTTGAACAAATCATTCCATTTCCCAACTTTAAGAAATTTCACTGGCTGTCTCCCATACCTGGGATATTCTCCCCCTATGTCTCTACCTTCTGATTTCCTTCAAGTCCCACCTAAAATGTCATCTTCAACAGAAAGCCTTTTCCAATCCCTCTTATTGCCTTACCTCTGTTGATTTCTTCCACTTTATTTTGTCTATAGCTTATTTGTACATAAATTGTTTGCATGTTGTCTCTTCCATTAGACTGTTAGCTTCTTGAGGGTACAGATTGGTTTTTGTTGTACATGTTGTTTTTACTTTTTTTGTATCCCTAGAACCTACTTGCTATTCCTTTAACATGGTATTCCCATCTCCCCACTCCATGTGTTTTCACTGGCTGTGAAGTGCCTAGAATGGTCTGCTCTTTCATCTCCTGGATCTAGACTTTCTTCAAAACTCATCTCGAATCTCACTTATTGGAGGAGGCTTTTCCTCATGTATCCACTTGCTAATGCCCTCCCTATTCAGATTACCTTCCATTTATGTATGTATTTTCATATTCTTAGTTATTTATATGATGTTTCTCCCATGAGAATATAAGCTTCTTCAGTGCAAGGACTATTTCTCCTTATTTCTTTGTATCCTGAATGCTAGCACTTTTCCTGAGAAGGGACCATGGTTTTGCCTTTCTTTCAATCTTCAAAGTTTAGCAGTACCTGTTTCACTATAGGTGCTTAATAAATTATTATTGGTAGATTGTTAATGAATTTTGAATAAGGGACAAAAAGAAGGATATATATATATATATATAGTATGTACATCGTTGGCATGCTATCTCCATTATTACAATGTGGGCTACCTGGGGAAAGACCATGTTTTGATCACCAGGCTTAGCACAGTGCCTAGCACATGATAATTGCTTAATAAATTCTTGTTAAGTGATTGATTTGGGGAAAGTCATAACTCCTCTGAGTCTCATTATTCCCATCTCAATTATTAAATGGGTATAATAATTCATGTAATATCTATCTCGTGAGGTTGTTGTAAAGGCAGAAAATTCTTTGTATACCTAAAAGTGAGTTTTTGTTATCATTAAATATGAATTGGTAGTATAATTACTGAACATGATTGTAATAGTCCAGGAAGATGACAATGAGGATATTGTAGTGGAAGGGGGTCATGGAATAAAAATTAGACTTACAGATGCTGTGATTGATTAGCTAATAGGAAAGATTTCATTATTTTCTAAATTGGAAAAAGTTGGAATGACCTCTACTTTTTCTAAGTCTCATGAGCAGACTTATTGAGAGACATAGGATTTCTTTTTTGTTTTTTTCCTTTTTTAATTTATAATAGCTTTTTATCTTTCCAAATACATACAAAGATAGTTTTCAGCACTTATCTTCGCAAAACCTTCTATTTCAAATTTTTCTCCCCTCTTTTCCTTTCCCCCTCAAGACAGCAAGCAATAGGTTAAACATGTGCAATTCTTCTAAACATTTCCATACTCGTCATGCTGTGCAAGAAAAATCAGATCAAAAGGGGGGGAGGAACATGAGAAAGAAATAAAAAACAAGCAAACAGAAAAACAACAACAAAGGTGAAAATACTATGCTTTGCTCTATATAGTTCTCTCTCTAGTTGCATTTTCCATCCCAATTCTGTTGAAACTGCCCTGAATCACCTCATTGTTGAAAAGAGCTAAATCCATCATAGTTGATCATTACATAATCTTGTTGCTGTGCGCAATATTCCTTTAGTTCTTCTCACTTCACTTAGCATTAGTTCATGTTTTTCTAGACTTTTCTGAAACCAGCCCACTCATCATTTTTTAAAATGTTTATTATTATTAAAGCTTTTTATTTTTTTTAATTGAAGCTCTTTATTTGCAAAACATATGCATGGGTAATTTTTAAACACTAATGCTTGTAAAGCCTTCTGTTCCAAATTTTTCTCTCCTTCCTCCCCCCCCCCCCATGGCAGGTAGTCTAATATATGTTAATTATGTTAAAATATATGACAAATCAAATGTATGTATACATATTTATACAGTTATCTTACTATACAAGAAAAATCATATCTACAAGAAAAAACAAAAAAACAAAAACAAAAAAAACCTGAGAAGGAAAACAAAATGCAACCAAACATCAACAGAAAGAATGAAAATGCTATGTTGTGGCCCACACTCAGATCCCACAGGCCTCTCTCTGGGTGTATATGGCTTTCTTCATCACTGAACAATTGAAATTAGTTTGAAACACCTCATTGTTGAAGAGAACCATGTCCATCAGAATTGATCATCATATAGTCTTGTTGTTGTCATATATAATGATCTCCTAGTTCTTCTCATTTCACTTAGCATCAATTCATGCAAGTCTCTCCAGGCCTCTCTGAAATCATCCTGCAGGTTGTTTCTTACAGAATAGAAATATTCCATGACATTCATATACCATAATTTATTCAGCCACTCTCCAATTGATAGGCATCCCTTCAGTTTCCAGTTTCTAGCCACTACAAAAAGGGCTGCCACAAACATTTTTGTACATGTGGGTCCCTTTCCTTCCTTTAAGATCTCTTTGGGATATAGGCCCAATAGAAACACGGCTGGGTCAAATGGTATGCACAGTTTGATAACTTTT
>JAJPUD010000993.1:12150-111480 GCA_023553655.1 Myrmecobius fasciatus | reverse complement strand
TTTCTTTCTTTCTTTCTTTCTTTCTTTCTTTCTTTCTTTCTTTCTTTTCTTTATTAAAGCTTTTTATTTGCAAAACATATGTATGGGTAATTCTTCAACATTGACCCTTACAAAACTTTCTGTTACAAATTTTCCCCCCTAGTATCCCCCCTCCCCTAGATGGCAGGAAGTCCACTACATCTTAATTATGTTAAAATACTTGACAAATCGAATATATGTATACATATTTCCACACTTATGTTGTTGTGCAAGGAAAATCATATCTGCAAGAAAAAAAATCTGAGAAAGGAAACACAATGTAAGAAAGCATCAATAGAGAGCATGAAAATGTTATGTTGTAGTCCACATTTCATATCCCTCTCTCTGGGTGTATATGGCTTTCTTCACTGAACAATTGCAACTGGTTTGAAACATTTCATTGTTGAAGAGAGCCATGTCCATCAGAATTGATCATCATATAGTATTGTTGTTGCCGTGTATAATGATCTCCTGGTTCTGCTCATTTCGCTCAGCATCAGTCCATGCAAGTCTCTCCAGGCCTCTCTGAAATCATCCTGCTTGTCGTTTCTCACAGAACAATAATATTCCAAGATATTCATATACCATAGTTTATTCAGCCATTCTCCAATTGATGGGCATCTATTCAGTTTCCAGTTTCTAGCCACTACAAAAAGGGCTGCCACAAACATTCTTGCACATATGGATCCCTTTAAGATCTCTTTGGGATATAAGCCCAATAGAAACACTGCTAGGTCAAAGGGTATGCACAGTTTGATAACTTTTTGAGCATAGTTCCAGATTGCTCTCCAGAATGATTGAATCCACTCACAGTTCCACCAACAATGTATCAGTGTCCCAGTTTTCCCATATCCCCTCCAACATTCGTCATTATCTTTTCCTGTCATTTTAGCCAATCTGATAGGTGTCTAGTGGTACCTCAGAGTTGTCTTAATTTGCATTTCTCTGATCAATAGTTGAAATCATCATTCCTATAGAATAATAATATTCCATTACATTCATATATTACATTCATATACTATAACTTATTCAGCCATTCCCCAATGATAGGCTTCCACTCAGTTTGCAGTTCCTTGCCACTACAAAAAGGGCTGCTACAAACATTTTTGCACATGTGGGTCCCTTTTCCTTTTTTATGGTATCTTTGGGACACAGATCCAGTAGACACACTGCTGGATCAAAAAGTGAGGCATAAGATTCCTTGATATAAATTTAGAGCCTGCCTCAAAATAGGGCTAGACCCAATCAAACCATAGGAGTCAAAACCAGTTTCCTCATAATTGAAATGCAAATCTACTCACTGGGATTATATACAAACACAAATTCCTAGAAAATTCCTGGGTAGCAGAGTAAGATGTTACCTTTTTATGTCTCCTTTGAGTCTGATTTATTTCAGGGCTTGGGACATTCTGACATATTTAAAGGAAATATCTTTTGATGTTGTTAACAATGACAGTGAAGTTGAAATTGATGTCCTAAAATGTCCAGTAGAAGGAGATCCTCAAAGCTATGAAAAAACTAAGAGTCTAGATCAACAAGCATAAAATCTATTATTTCATCAGTATAAGGAACTTCTGGGGAGGAAACTCCCTTTACCAGTGCAGGAAGGCACCTTCTCTGAAAGTGAGATTCTTAGAGAGTTGCCTCAAGTACTAGGGGATTAAATGGAGTGGTGAAAAAAATCATATACAGTCAATATGACTCTGAGGTGAAATTTGAACTCGGGTCTTCATTGTTTTAAAAATAACTCTGTATTAATGATGGTAAATCACTGGATAGAGTGCCAGGGCCAGAATCAGGAAGACCTGAGTTTAAATTTAGCTTCAGACACTAGATGTGTCATCCTGGGCAAGTCACTTATCCTTGTTTGCCTCAGTTTCTTCATCTGTAAATTAAGCTAGAGAAGAAAATGAAAAATCTTTCCAATATCATTGCCAAAAAATTCATAGATGGATTCACAAAGAGTTAGATATGACTGAACAAGAGTAAATCATAATATATATATACACACACAGTAGAGACATAGTGTCAAAGTGGATATCAAAGTCTGAATCAGGAAGACAGGGCTTTGAGTCTTGCTTGTGATGCATATTGGCTGTGCAATTCTTGCCCCTCCATTTAAACTCAAACTAAGATCTGTTAAAGACCTTAGCTTAAAAGGGCCAAGGTCTCCCACTGCGTGGTCATCTCCAGTCATTATGATCTTTATCTTGCCACTGGACCCAGATGATTCCGTAGGAGAAAGTGAAACAGGTGATTTTGCATAAACCTTAATCCCTTAAATCCAATTCACTTGCATATCATGGCATCTCCCCCTTGATATCATAGTCCTCTTCAAAAATGAAGGATGAACAACAATAACAACAATGTTGCTACAAAGAACTGTTTTAGACTCTGAGGTACAAAGCAGATACAAACCTGCATTGGTAAAGAGGGTTTTCTCCCTGGTTGTTGCCCATAGCAATAAAACATCATCCTAGTCCACAGTAGAATGTAAGCAACTTGAAGACTGTCATTGTTGTTTAGTCATTCAGTTCTATTTGCCTCAGATTATAGCAAAGTCTTTTATCCTCCACTATCCCCTGAAGTTTGTCCAAACTCATATTCATTGCTTCATCTCACCCTCTGCTGTCCCCTTCTATTTTTTCCTTCAATCTTCCCCAGAGTCAATCTTGGATGGTAGAAGCTATTAAATTCTAGCCCCCTCAGTGCCTAAATGTTGGTTAGTCATTTCCCTTAAGGCTCAGCTCAAATGCTACTTCCTCCCTGAAACTGTCCCAGTGCTCCAATGGGAAATGGGGAAATTCACTCAACACCTTTAAAAAATAATTATTATTATAATAACTTGCATTTATAGAAAGCCTATTTTGTGTCAGACACTGTGCTAAATATCTCATTTGATCCACACAATAACCCTGGGAGAGATACTATTATTGATATCTCCATTTTATAAATGAGGAAACTGAGGCAAAAAAAGTTAACTGATAGTCTAGTAAGTGAGGTCAAATTTGAACTAAGATCTTTTTTTTTTTTTTTTACTTCAAGCACAGAACTTTCAGCTGGCTCTGAGTGCTCTTAGGTTTTTATATGCTATTTTGTATGATAGTTTTTTAAATGAATATGTGTCATGGCTTCTGCATAGAACAGAAAGATCATTGGTTTTAGATAAGTAGACAAGTTCAAATGAGGCCTCAAAAATTTACTGGAGATTTGTCACTAATTTTTTGAGACTAATAATGGTACTTACCTCTCAGGGTTCAGATTAAATGAGATAATATTTGTAAGTATTTTTTAAACTTTAAAATAATAGCTATTATTATTGTCTAAGGGAGAAACCGGATTTGAATCCTAGCTCTGTTGTTTGCTACATGTGTGAGCTTAGACAAATTCATAGCCTTAGCTTTCTCTTCTGAAAAATAAGGGAATTAGGCTACACCATTTCTAAACTCCCTTCTAATTTAATCCTTTTATTAGACCATGTGCTCAGTGTGTTATCTTATTAGATGCTGCCACACTTCCCCCCCCTCCACTATCACTATAGTGGCCTTATAGTTTTATGATTATAGTAGATAAAGCTGGTAAAAGTTGAACTTAATTGAATCATATTTGTAGCTTAAATATTACTCACCCCCACTTGTCCCATCTCCCCAGTCTCTACACTCTCTCCTCCCTCCAAACAGGTACAAAATATGGCATTAAGTGAAGGGGAAAGTTTAAAGTGACTTCTGATTTTCCATCTTTTATTTTACTTTTTCTGTTTGGATTTCATTTTTTCCCCCAAATTTCAAAACATTATGTTGACAATCCCCAGAATTGCCAGACAGTTTTGTCACACATACACAAAAAAATAGGATTTTGCTATTCCTTTGAACCTTGCTCAACTTAAAGGGGAAAAAAAGTTTTTCTTAATAAGAGTTGTTCATCCTTTGATATGCACATCTGGATGTGCCTCTTATCTATAGCATGCTAATGCTGCTTCCTGAAGATAATGATAAAAGAACAACTCCAAATAACAAAAAAGGGAATCAAATACTCCAGATGCCAGAAAAAAAATCTATTACAAATAAAAATGACCACAAGTAGCTCAGTTTTTTCAGAAGGATCTTTACCCCCAATGAAAAATATGATTTTGTTAAATGTAGTAATATAGTATCAAATCAAGTTAATTATCTCAACAGCTCCTCAAAGTATTACACACTTAAAAAAAAAAATAGTACGTTAAAAAGTAAAAACCAGCATCCAGAACAGAAAGCTGCCTGTATCTGGATATTTTGTTACAATAGAAATATACTAAAGAAACAAAAGTTGCTCCTTGTAGTTTCTTTGTTTAATTTTTCCTCTCCTCTGTAACATAGGAAATGCTACTTTTGAAGACATTAAAAATTTTTTTTTCCTAATTCTCTTTTTCTCTTAAGTCAGCTGCCTTGCTAGATTCCCACATCCTCCAAAATTGTTTATGTCATACATAGAGTCTCTTTCTTTCAGAGAAAGTAGGCTGGTTGGATGTTTATAAAGTTGGGCAGAAAATGGTCCTGAGAACATTTCGAGATTTGCCCCAATAGATTCTGGACTAAGTGAGTTTTGTTTTGTTTTTGTTTTTTTGATTAGCCATTCCAAATTTTTGGTTACCAAAGACAAAATCATAATTGTTCTGCATCTAATGTTACAGATGGATTAATAAATAGGATGACTTAAAACACACAAATGCACACCAATTTGTATTTTCTATAGCTGATATTCCGAAGTTGTTGGTGAGAGAAAGAAAGGGAGAGGGAAGAGGATAGTTTCTCTCCACTCTGAATACAATTGGAGGCTATAATTTGGAATCTCTTAGGTCTTACAGATAACATTCATGAATTGATTCCACATTAACATGCAGCAGGCTTGGGAAAAAACGATAAACTCCTATTAACACTGTCATGGCAACTGAAAAAAATGGCTACTTTGGGGGATCCCAAAGAATAAGAATATAAGAATAAGAAAAGAAAAGCTTTAGTGTCTTTCTTCTTTCTGACATCTGTTTAACATACACAATTGCATTATGGTGACGAAAGCTTTCCTGTCTATAGTCAAAGCCTCCATGAAGAGTGTTAGACGGATAGAATCCTATCATGCTCTACCCCTTTCCTTCTTCCCATAAATATATGTTTCTGGATATTTTCCCTCTGGACTTCATAGCTATCATTCTAATTTCATTTCAAGTATTTAAAAAGGTATTAAATATTATATAAATAATATGATATAAATATTAAATAATTGAATGGGGGAAGAGATCTTGGAAATTTTTAATTTGAAAATAAAAAGAAACCCTCCCATCACATTTCTAGTTCATCTTTTTCTATTAGTCCCTAGGACAATAGTGTGTATGTGATGACATGCACATGTATTTCTATCCCATTTCCATATATACAAATATATGCATATGGTTTAAAAATGTAATTTTAGTAGGATCATAGAATACTGGACTGGAAGGAATCATAAAGATCTAGTTTCCCCCAAGAGTTTTTTTTGTTTAATTTTTCAAAAATATCTTTATAGAGAGAAGAATAGAAGCAACAGAGGGTGGAACTGAGCCCTGATGAGATAGTCATTTATATTTGGCTACAAGGCAGTCACATGGAATGAGAGCTAAAAGATATCATAAAGCCTTTGCTTTTAGAACTAGAAAGAAACCTCAAAAATCATCTTATCACACTATTTTTGAGATTTTAAAAATGCATCCTGAGGTCCCTGCAATGTCTGAAACAGTAGTCTTTATCCACAAATTCCTGTATTAGTGTCATCAAAACTCTAACAAATAGAGCTCCAACCCCACCTCTTGCTGGAGTTGATAGTTTAATCAAATTTAACCAGCATGTAAATGAATGGTCTTCATAGTAAAAAAATTCATCAGCTAATAGCCAACTACTAGTGACTATTGTGGTCCTTAGGCACAATACATACAGTTTTATTCCACTTGAAATCTTTTCATCTTCTTAGAAACAACCAGAACTTGTACTTCAGAGGCGTACAGTCATTGAGAACTCATTTTCTAGCCCACTCACCCCCACATGACATCAGGGAAGGACTTTTATGGAATATGTGTTGATCAAGTCTTTTCTATCAATAAAAAGTCAGAAATCCCTCTTATAAAAAGTATATAAAGAATCTCATACACAGGGATTTTTTAAGTGCCTAGGGATATGAAGATTAAATTGAAACATTTTATGCCCTCAAGGAACTTACATTCTACTAGGAAAGACATATACATATACACAAATACACACACACACACACACATATATATACATATAACTAATAGAAAACAATTGTGAGAGGCACTTTGAGATGGGGAGATTAGGAAAGGTTTTATGTGTTTCTGGATCTAAGCTTTGAATGAAACTAGGGGATTCTGCCTAGTGGAGCTCAAAAAGGGGATCACAATCCAGGCATGATGGGATTCAAATTCTGCTGGTATAAGGAGAGATAAATAGAATGTGGGGAATTAGGCTATTTTAAAAGGCTAGATGTTTTACTTTAAAAACTAGAAGTTTTTATGCAATACAACTAAATAAACTGGTTTGGTAACTTAAAAGGTGATTGTATCCATTTGGATTGTCCTTCCACTGATATAAATTAAAACCCATTTATGTCTTCCCTCTGTCCTATGTCATTCTTGTCCATGTCCATCCATGAACATCCATGAAGGCAAAGCCTTCCTTGCTTTCTCTTGACTTTTGGTGGATAACAGGAGAGTATTTGAGTATCATTTGTTATCCTTCACCTCTGCCAAGGAGCCAGATCATCTTTTCCATCATACATTTTTCATAACACATTTTCCTGATGATATTCTTTAGTCCTATTCTTCTTGAAAGCAACAATTTAAATTTAAATTGATTTAAATGCATACGTTAAGATTGCTTTTTGATTACTTCATCTAAATTCATTTAAGATTATTTATCTATTTAGTGGATCATAGACTATATAGAGTTATAGACTCAAAAGTAGAAGAGACCTCAATAGCCATCTAATCCAAACTCTTTTATTATCTAGCTGAGGAAACTGAGGCACGGCAGCCCAAGGTCTCATAGGTAATAAAGATCAAAAACAGGATTTGGATCCCTGTATTCTGAATCTAAAAGCAGTGCTCTGCCTACTGTTCCATATCTCCTCCCCAATTCTATGCCATTTTCTCATGTGGTCTTGGTGTATTCCATTCTTCTGACTCCTTTCACTTTCCATTATTTCACATTGTTCTTCCCAGATCTAATTTATATATATTCTATTACATTAGTATGCCACAGTAAATATAATTATTCCCCAATTCTTCTAAGTGTGATTTTTTTCCCTTTTGTAATTATATATTTAAATAAAATTTTGAAGAGGTGGATTATTGTTGTTTTAGATACTTTTAGAGTATATTTCCAATAGAGGAATTTCTGGATTAAAGGATTGTTTAGTAAACTTTAGTACATATTGCCAAAATGCATTCCAGAAAAATTCTGTGTTTGCAATTCTACAGCAGTGAATAAGTATACCTATTTTTCCACAATCCTGCCAATATTGAATTTTGTTGCTCTTAATGATTTTTCCCAATTTTGTGGGTGTGTAGTGATATGCCAATTTTGTTTTAATTTGTGTCTAATCATTGGAAATATCATCTGCTAAGATTCTTTGGACCATTTATGTGGCCTAAAAACTACCAGTGTTAATTGAACAGTTTCTAAAGTATTTCAGCTGAATTAGGGTATATAGTCATATACTATGAGCTCTTAAGATGGTTGCAACATTTTCCAGCTTGGTAATAGCACTGAATAAGAAGTCATTCCATAGAAGATTCATATCCTTGTGTGAGCCTAAGCAAATAATTTTTCTCTGGTTCTCTGGTTCTGATTTCTTGGTTCCTTCTTGCTCCAACACCATATTCTTCTTTTACATATCAGCTTCTTTTTAAAAAAAAATTTATGCAATAAATTTAGTCTTGCTATGTTTTTCCAAATTAATATATTTTTTAATAAAACAATAACATCCCATTACCTTCATATATTATAACTTATTCAGCCATTCTACCACTGTTGATTTTTAATTGTATAACTCTTGAGAAGTTATCTGCAAATTAAGGCATAGGGAAGTTAAATGATTTGTTCAGTCATAGAACCCAGTGTCTGAGGTAGGACTTAAACTCTTCTTGATTCTATTTGGCATTTTAGCCAATATGCCACCTACTTAAATCTTTGTTAACCTACCAGTTACTTCAACTAATTAAATCAATAATAAAATCAAGGTTCTCTATCTTCATGGCTGCTCTCTTCTGTACACTCTCCAGTTTTATCAATATCCTTCCAAAAATATGACTCTGACAAGGAAATGAGATACTCTAGATGTAATCTGATAAAGGACCAATGCATCAAGACTATTATACTGTCATCCCTGAAAATTTGCCTATGTCATTACAACCCAAGATTACATTTAGTTTTTGCTGTTGTTGTTGTTGTTGCTATATTACACTATTAACTTTTACTGAGCTTATGATTCACTGAAACTCCCACATCTTTTTTTCAGACAAAATGCTCTCTAGTTATGTCTCCTCCTTCTAATGCTGTTCAAGTTTTTATTTTAAAATAGAACATGAAACTTCACATTTTATCTACTAAATTATATCCTATTAGATTCAGCCCAATGTTCTAATCTATCAAGATTTTTTTAGATTCTGATTTTACCACTCATTTTGTGTCAGCTGAAAATTTGATACTTTGGTAGTCATTTCATCTATGTATATTTTTTTTTCCAAGTCATTGGTAAAAATGTTAAACAGCACAAGACCAAGCATATATTGGGGGCAGTGGAGGACTGACCAATGAGAGGAAATTTATATTTCCTTCTCTGGTGATGACTGAAGAAGACAAACTACTAAAGGATTGTGAATGGGGAAGGAACCTCTAATCTTCTCTCATTTAGAATCACCATGAGGCCATGAGCACATGACACTAATCTTTTCTGCACTAGGCTTTTTATTACATACAGATTCCTGAGACACATCACTGGAAACTTTCTGCTAATTTGACAAAGAACTGTTCACTACTTTTTAAGTCAGTTCATTCAATCAATTGTGAATCCATCTGCTTACATTAAAACATTTTCTAACCTACTTCTTTTTCTTTTTCTTCTTTCACCTAAATACCATGAGATGCTTTATAAAATGCTTTGCTAAAAATTCTGTAAACAATAGCTATAGAATTTCCTTGAATTATCAGCTTAGTAATTTTATTGTAAAAATCATCATTTAGCCTAGATTAACCTGTTCTTGAAACCACACTAGTTCCTCATAATCATTCCATCCTTAGATGACTGTCTCTTTATTAGGATCTCAAAATCATAGATCTAGACCTAAAAAGAACCTCAATAGCCAGATAGTCTGACAAACTCATTTTATAGATTTCATGTAGATTTTCAAACTAAAGGGGCTTAACCCCCAAAGGATTAAACAAATGGTCCAAAATCATGTAAGTAACAGGTTTCAGAAGTTGTATTTGAATATAGGTTCTTTGAATGTAGAGCTTTTTGCATTGTACAAGACTGGCTAGAATATAATAATACATTTAAAAATTTTGCTACAAACTGAAGTTTACCAGCCTGTGGTTTGCAGATCACTCTACCCTCTGTCTGTCTCCTTCTCATTCTTTCATTGAGGCAACATTTGCTTTTATTTAGTTCCATAATTATAATTATTTGCTGTCCTCTAGTCTATTATTATTACAAATATATAAATTACATCATTAAAAATTATGAATACATAAATTTCAAATTACATAAAGCAAAAGGTAGAGGAGGAAGGGGAAAATATATCCAACTGAATGCAGAATTAAAGAAAATAGCAACAAGGGCCAAAATGACGGGAAAAGATAATGATGAATATTGGAAGGGATGTGGGAAAACTGGGACACTGATACATTGTTGGTGGAACTGTGAATGGATCCAACCATTCTGGAGAGCAATTGGAACTATGCTCAAAGTTATCAAACTGTGCATACCCTTTGATCCAGCAGTGTTTCTTTTGGGCTTATATCCCAAAGACATCTTAAAGGAAGGAAAGGGACCTACATGTGCAAAAATGTTTGTGGCAGCCCTTTTTGTAGTGGCTAGAAACTAGAAACTGAATGGATGCCCATCAGCTGGAGAATGGCTGAATAAATTATGGTATATGAATGTTATGGAATATTATTGTTCTGTAGGAAATGACCAGCAGGATGATTTCAGAGAGGCCTGGAGAGACTTGCATGAACTAATGCTCAGTGAAGTGAGCAGAACCAAGAGATCATTATTCACAGCAACAATACTATATGAGGATCAGTTCTAATGGACATCACTCTCTTCAACAATGAAATGCTTCAAACCAGTGCCAATTGTTCGGTGAAGAGAGCCATATACACCTAGAGAGAGGGATGTGAAATGTGGACCACAACATAACATTTTCATGTTCTCTATTGAGGTTTGTTTGCATTGTATTTCCTTAATCAGATTATTCTTTCTTGTAGATATGATTTCTCCTGCACAAAAAATGCTGCAATAACTATACATATATTTGATTTCTTAAGTATTCTAACATAATTATCATGTAGTGGATATCCTGCCATCTAGGGGAGGGGTGGGGAGTAGGGGGAAAAACTTGTAGCAGAAAGCTTTGTAAGGGTTAATGTTTAGGAATTACCCATACATATGTTTTGCAAATAAAAAGTATTAATACAAAAAATTAAAAAAAATTAAAAAAAAATAAAAATTTAAAAAAAAAGGAAACAAAATCCAAAAAAAAAAAAAAAGGAAGGAAAGGGACCCACATGTGCAAAAATGTTTGTGGCAGCCCTTTTTGTAGTGGCTACAAACTAGAAACTGAATGGATGCCCATCAGCTGGAGAATAGCTGAATAAATTATGGTATATGAATGTTATAGAATATTATTGTTCTACAAGAAATGACCAGCAGGATGATTTCAGAGAGGTCTGGAGAGACTTGCATGAACTGATGCTGAGTGAAATGAGCAGAACCAGGAGATCATTATATACAGCAACAACAATACTATATGATGATCAATTCTGATGGACATGACTCTCTTCAACAATGAAATGCTTCAAACCAGTTCCATTTGGTCAGTGAAGAAAGCCATATACACCCAGAGAAAGGGATATGAAATGTGGACCAAAACATAACATTTTCATGCCCTCCATGGATGTTTGCTTTCATTGTGTTTCCTTTCTCAGATTTTTTTCTTGTAGACACGATTTTTCTTGCACAGCAAGATGTGTGGAAATATGCATACATATATTCGATTTGTCATTAACATAATTAACATGTAGTGGACTTCCAGCCATCTAAGGGAGGGGTGGGGACTAGGGGGGAAAATTTGTAACAGAAAGCTTTGTAAGGATCATTGTTGAAGAATTACCCATACATATGTTTTGCAATTAAAAAGCTTCAATTAAAAAAAAAAAAGAAAATAGCAAGAAGAGATAAGGTTTTCTTAAATTAACAATGCAAAGAAATAGAAGAAAATAAGATAGTGAGAAAGACACAAAATCTCTTCAAGAAAATTGGCAGGGGTGCAGCTAGATGGTGCAGTGGATAGAGCACCAGCCCTGGAGTCAGGAAGACCTGAGTTCAAATCTGTACTCAAACACTTAACACTGTGTAGCTATGTGACCCTGGGCAAGTCACTTAATCCCAATTGCCTCAGGGGGAAAAAAGAAAGAAAGAAAAGAAAATTGGCAGTATCAGGGGGATGCTTTATGCAAAAATTGGGCATGACAAAAAAAAATGGTAAAAACTTAACAGAAGAGATTAAGAAGAGGTGGCAAGAATATACAGAGGAACTATACGAGAAAAATCTTAACATCACTGATAACTACAATGGTGTGGTTACTGATCCAGAGAGCCAGACATCCAGGAAAAGTGAAATTAAGTGGTACTTAGGAAAAGCATAAGATTAGTGGAAATGAAAGAATTCTAGTTGATCTATTTAAAATTTTAAAAGATAATGCTATCAAAGTATTGCACTCAATATGTTATCAAACATGGAAAACTTCACAGTGGTCACTGGATTGGAAAAGATGAATTTATGTTCCAGTCCTAAAGAAGGGAAATGCCAAAGAATGTTCAAACAATTGAATAATTGCAATCATTTTACATGCCAACAAGAGTATGCTTAAGATTCTGCTGTCTGGGGCAGCTAGGTGGGGGAGTGGATAGAGCACCAGCCCTGAAGTCAGGAGGACCTGAGTTCAAATCTGGTCTCAGACACTTAACATTCCCTAGCTGTGTGACCCTGGGCAAGTCACTTAACCTCAACTGCCTCAGCAAAAAGCAAAAAAAAAAAAAAAAGATTCTGCTGTCTAGGCTTCCACACTATGTGAACCAAGGATTACCAGAAGAGTAGGCTGGTTTTCAAAGAGGCAGAGGAACTAGAGACCAAATTGCTAGCATTTGCTGGATTATGGAGAAAGCAAGGGAGTTCCAGAAAAACATCTACTTCTGCTTCATTGATTCTACTAGTTTTTGATTGCGTGGATCAGAACAAGTTGTGGCAAGTCTTCAAAGAGATGGGAATACCAGATCATTTTACTTAACTCCAGAACCTGAGTGTGGGCAAAGAAACAACACTTAGAACTGAATGTGAAATAACTGATTGGTTCAAGATTGCAAAAGAAGCATGACAAGGTTATATATGATCGCCTTATTTATTTAACTTATATTCAGATTACATCATATAAAATGCCAGGCTGACTGAATCAAAAACTGTAATTAAAATTTCCAAGAGAATTACAAACAATATCAGATATGCAAATGATACTACTCAGATGGCAGAAAGTGAAGAATTAAGAAGACTCTTGATGAGTGTGAAAGAGGAGAATGTAAAAGATATTTTGAAACATAACATTTAAAAAAAAAACTAAAGTCATGACTCCTAGTTCCATGAATTCCTGGCAAACAGAGGAAGAAGAAATTAAAGCAGGGCTTGATTTTATGTATTTGAACTCAAGGATAACTACAAATGGTGAACGTACCATGAAATTAAAGCTTGGGAGGAAAGCTATGGCAAATCTCGGCAATATTTTAAAAAGCAGAGACCAAGATCTGTACAGTATAGTCAAAGCTATGGTTTTTCCAAAGATAATATATAGTTATGAAAGTTAGACTATAAGGAAAGTTGAGTGTAGAAAATTGGATGTTTTTGAGTTGCTGTGCAAGAGAAGATTTTTGATTGTTCCTTGGATAGTAAGCAATCAAATCAGTCAATATTTTTTTTTTTATTTGCAAAACATATGTATGGGTAATTCTTCAACATTAACCCTTACATAGCTTTCTGTTACAGATTTTTCCCCCCAACTCCCCACCCCTCCCCTAGATGGCAGGATATCCACTATAGGTTAATTATGTTAAAATACTTGGCAAATCGAATATATGTATACATTATTTCCAAACTTATCATTGTTGTGCAAGAAAAATCATATCTACACAGAAGACGTATCAGATAAAGGAAACACAATGTAAGCAAACATCAATCAAGAGTATGAGAATGTTATGTTGTGGTCCACATTTCACATCCCTCTCTCTGGGTGTATATGGCTTTCTTCACTGAGCAATTGGAAGTGGTTTGAAACATTTCATTGTTGAAGAGAGCCATGTCCATCAGAACTGGTCGTCATGTAGTATTGTTGTTGCCATGTATAATGATCTCCTGGTTCTGCTCATTTCACTCAGCATCAGTTCATGCAAGTCTCTCCAGGCCTCTCTGAAATCATCCTGTTGGTCATTTCTTACAGAACAATAATATTCCATAATATTCATATTCCATAATTTATTCAGCCATTCTCCAATTGAAGGGCATCTATTCAGTTTCCAGTTTCTAGCCACTACAAAAAGGGCTGCCACAAACATTCTAAATCAGTCAATATTTAAAATAACTATTCATTGAAAAATCAAACACTGAAGTTGAAGTTAAATACTTTGGTCGCATAATAAGAGGACAGAATTTATTGGAAAAGATTGATTCTGTGAAGACAAAAGGAGAAAGGGAGATCAGAGAATGAGATGAATAGATATTGTTATGGAAGCAATGAACATGAACTTGGACAGACTTGGGAAAATAATGGAAGACAGAGGGTCTGGTGTACTACACTCTCTGGGGTCACAAAGAGTTGGACATGACTGAATGACAACTGAACAATAATAACAACAATCTCATAATAACCCTTCCCTTTTCCAAGATCTTTCAACAATCACTAACAATGACTTAGTAATCATATTTACCAGTTCTTTAAATATCTTGGGATGAAGTGCTTCTAGGTCTAGTGACTTGAACTCCAGGTATTCTCTTACGAGTTTCTTTCTTATCTTGGGTATTTTATTTCACCCCTTTTAGATCCTTTTATTTTCCTCAATGTGGGGGTAAAGGGGTATGTCTGTGCATTATTGTTATTGTTGTACATTTTTTGTCCTCATGACATTTGGACCTTATGACATGATTCATGCAATGCTTTGAAATCTATCCTGTTACTTCCTCAAGCATCTGCATAAGCCTTAAAATTTTTTAAAATTGGTTCACTGTGTATCTTATTTTTAACAACTATATAATAACAAATCACTTAATCTCATTGCTTCTCAGTTTCCCTTTCTGTAAAATGGGAGTAATGATACTTGCAAAACTTAACTCACGGGGGCAGCTAGGTAGTGTCTTGGATAGAGCACCAGCCCTGAAGTCAGGAGGACATGAGTTCAAATATGACCTCAGACACTTAACACTTCCTAGCTGTGTAACCTTGAGAAATTACTTAACCTCAATTGCCTCAGCAAAAAAAGAAAAAAAAGAAGGAAGGAATGAAGGAAGAAAAAAACAAATCACAGGGTTCTTGAAAAGAAAGCACATTGAAAATTATAACTCACTCTACAAATGTTATTGTTGTTCTGATTCAATGTCTCATTTATCTATTCATTCATTCATTTATTTGTTTGTTTATTTAGAGATTGGGTCTCCCTATCTCACCTGGGCTGGAAGTGCAGTGGCCACTCACATGCAGAATCACAAAACAGCATGGAGACTGTTTCCTGCTCTGTTTTTCTTTTTTTTCTTCTTTTGTTTATTTATTTATTTTTTTGACCTGTTCTAGGTTAAGCTTCCTCTGGCAGCCTGGTCTCTCTGTACCTCTTCCCCACCCCTAGGGGCTCTCCACATCAGTGTAGACACCAGGTCTGCTTTAATCCTTTTGCCAATACCTCAAAATTCCCAAATTAAAGCAATTTACCATCCTCAGCCTGAGGATAACAGAGGTATACCACCTTCCCTGGCTATTATCCTAGGTTTTCGGCTTTAATGTTCTATGGCTTATATTTTGATAATAGACTTATGATAGTTGTATAAATTAAATCAAGATGATTTATTAATGGACCTGGTTGTTTCCATAACGCCAGATGGAAACACTTGCCAAATGTTCTATAAATATGGTAAACTGAACTAATAGTTTTTAATGAGCCAAATATTCATAGTAGTTAATAGGCAAAACATTAATAATTTGAAACATAATTTCAAAGAAGAGAAATTTTAGTGTAGACACTGACAAACTGTAGCTATCCAAAGGATAGTGACCAGGATGGGGGATAGGGATAGGAGGGAAGGAAGACTGGCTATAGAAATAGATTTGTTTATCCTGGAAAAGGAAAAACTTGGGGGAAAGAAGAAAGAAGGGACATGATAACTGTGTTCAAATATTTGCAGATCTCTCTTGTGGAAAAGGAATTAAGCTTGTTGTTACTTGGCCCTAGGGTACAAACCTAGAGCAATAAGGGATGTGGTAGGAGGGGATTGCAGAGAGGCAGATTTAGTTTTGACTTAAGGACATATTTCCTATCAATGAAACTCATCTCAAAATCTACTTTGGAAAGCAGTGGGTTCTCACATTTTCGGTTCTCTAGAGGTCTTCAGGTAAAGAGGTCACTGACAGATGTTGCTGGATTTCTATTCAGGTTCTGGTTGTACTGAATGGCACCTAGATTCCCAACTTTAAGATCCTATGATTTTATTGTAATTGCCTATCCTTTTCAAACCAAGGAGGAAATAATATGTATTTAGTGTTTTTTGAAATAAGAAATTGATTTTAAAAACCCTAAAACACCAGTAAAAGTTGAATACCTACTTTCTGCTTAATTCTATCATGGTATTAAGAACTTTGTGATGGCCATTATTCTATTTATCAAAGAATGGGGCATATTGATGTGTCATATAGTCTGAGGATTCTGAATTCTGAATTAATAAAGAGAAAATAATCTCTCCATGCTTCAGTTCCTTCATCTATAAAATAAGGGGGATGGACTGAATGATCTTTAAGGTCACTTCTAGTTCTAAATATAGGACCCCATATCATTTTTCTCTCCTCTCTCTCTCTCTCTCTCTCTCTCTCTCTCTCTCTCTCTCTCTCTCTCTCTCATATCTCTCTCTCTGTTTCTATCTCTCTGTCTCTCTGTCTCTATCTCTTCCTCCCTTCTTCCCTTCCCACGGCACTCAAATGTCTTAAGTATTCAATATTATAGGATCCATAATGATACTATAAAAACAAGCATGTAGGCAATCTTCACCAATGGTGATTTTTCTTTATTTGTTATGAATCTTAGTGTAAACTTGTAAATTGCATTCATAATGAGCACTAAAAATTCAGAATCCATCCTGAAGGGAAGTGGAAAGAACTTGCTTAGCTTTCTGCTGGTTTTCATATTCAGTTGTTATGGGGCTTTGGCTAAATATGGTGTACTACTTAACCAATAAATAGTTCATAAAACAAAGAAAAGAAAAAAACAAACCTAGGCAAGCAATTAGCAACATTTTTGAAAGAATGATATAGGACAACTTTTTTTTTTTAATACCACAAAATTGCCCAAAACACATAAATAGTAGTTACAGTGACCTATAAACAATTTATAGAATTTTCCTTCCTTCCTGATGAGTTCCACCATTTCCTAAGGCTCTAGTTTTCCAAAAAAACTTCCTCACAAAGCCATCCTATGGTCTGGAGTCACCTCAGAAGAGGAAAAAATACTGGAATTGTTAGAGAAGCAATTTCTCCAATATTATATTAAGTCCCTCCTTCACTCTTAGGCTCTGTATAGATTTCTAACCTTAGGGTATTATCTGAAGGTCTTCCATTCCCCTGAATGGAAACAGAGTTGGAGTCTTAGAGAGGCACCCTCTTTTTTCTATCAGGGAGAGACTCAAGATCTGAATAGCTCACAGTCATTGCCCAGAGGAAAATTAATTTTTGCTTCTTTTGTCATAGCTTAATCCTTGGTTATTTTCTCCCCACTCTGTGCCCATGTGTGCCATTTTTTTCTTTTTTCTTTTTTCTTTTTCTTTTTTTTTTTTGCTTAGGCAATTGGGGTTAAGTGACTTGCCCAAGGTCACACAGCTAGGACGCGTTAAGTGTCTGAGGTCAAATTTGAACTCAGGTCTTCCTGACTTCAGAGCTGGTGCTCTATCTACTGCATCACCTAGCTGCCCCGCCATTTTTTTCTTAAAAGATTTTACGCTACCCAGGAACTCTCCATTCTCCCCCTCCCCCAGCTAGTAGCTTGGGGTAGGATTCAGGAAGTCCCATCACCCAGCCAGAAGTTTAAGGTTTAGGGGCTGCCACCACTTGTTTCTCCTTTCCACAGTTGCCTTCTCTTGGTTTGGGAGATCTCAGAGACTCTGTATCTGGAAATTTCTTTCTTGATATACTTTTTTAAACTATGAGGTGTTGTAAAGCACACAATTAATGGCTCCCAGAAGTTAGGATGCTTGTTTGCAAAGGATTTCCCCCTTCTTGCTTTAGCTCTGGGATCTTCTTTGCTTCGTCATTTTCTGGATCTTAAAAAAAATATGTATATGAATGTAAGATATAGGATGACTATTTCTTTTCTTGTCTACATTATTTCCTTTAAGGCCTATATATTCAGGCAATTCAAGCCAACAACAAATGCAAAGAAAAAAAATGGCACAATAGGAAAAGTATTGAATTTAGAGTCAGAGGATTAGGATCACAATACCAGTTCTTCAAGTCCTTCTCTTTTCTGATCTTCATTTTCTTTATTTGCAAAAAAAGGAGCTTAATATGATCTCTCAGAAGGCTTCTACCCCTAAAACACATAGGCTAAGATTGGATTGTGAGATCTTTGAGGGCAGGGCCTTATCTTTTGCTTCTTTTCTTGTATCCTGAGTACTTAGTACTATGTCTACCCTTAGTAAATGCTTAATAAATGTTTATTGACTCTGGAAGAAAACTATTAGTGATTACTATGCACCTATATTAATTAATTTAGTAATTCAATTCAGCAGGATTATCAAGCACCTACTATCTGAAGACATTGTGCTAAGCTCTGTGACTCCAAAGACAAAAATGAAAACAGTATTTGAAGTCAAGAAGCTTTTCATCTCATGAAATTATACATACATGCATACATACATACTCACATATATATGGAGAAAGAGAGAGAGAGAGAGAGAGAGAGAGAGAGAGAGAGAGAGAGAGAGAGTTTGAGGTCCAGAGATTTGTACATACTTATGGAGTTAGTAATATTTGAGACAATACTAGAATCTAGATCTTTCTAAATCCAGAATTCTAGGCATTTTGCCATGGTGCCTCTCAATGAGTCAGAACAGAGATTATAGCACTGGAACCAAATATCTATGTGAGACTAGTGTTTCATAAATCCAAGTTTTTAAGAAAATAAATGATTAGATATTTCTAAAAAACTGCATTTTAAAACTTACAACTAACATCTTTTATGTACATTATAATGAATTCCAAATGAATTAGTGATTTAAACACTTAAAAAATGGTCACAAAGATCTAAGTTCAAATGCCTTCTTAGGTACATGCAAAATGGGGATATTAGTACTTACCTTACCTTTACCCTCCCCCCCTCCCCACACACATCTTACATAAAATATATAAAGTTACCTTGCATAGCCCTCCTTCACTTAAATCCAATTTACTTGCAGGTCATGGCATCACCTCCCTGATGTCATAGTCCTCTGAGAATGAAGGACAAACAATAACAACCAAACCACCAAAAGATTATTTTATAGGGCTAGAAAAAATGCTACTAAATTTAATCTAGAGGGAAAAAAGTTTAAAAATCTCCATGGAAACATTAAAAAAAAGATAAGAAAAAAATGAGGCCAGCAATACTACATTTCAAATTTATACCACAAAATAATAATCATCAAAATAACTGGTTAAAAAAAGAAATCTCAACAAATGCAACAGATTAGGTATATAATATAGAAAAGGCAAATTAACTTTATTGATTAGTGTTTGATAAACCTAATAACTGTAGCAACTGGATTAAAGATTTACTATATGATGAAGACTATTAGGAAAACAAAAGTAGTTTGGCAGAAATTGGGTTTAGAACATCTTACACCATATAGCATGATACAAAATCTAATATTTGACTTAGATATCAAAGTTCATGCCATTAATAAATTAGAGAAATAAGAAAGACCTTTCCTTTCAGACCAATAGGTTGGGCAAGAGTTCATGACTGGGCAAGAAATAGAGATGATCACAGAAAAAAATGTGTATTTTACTGATAAGTTACAACTCTTACCTAGAGAAAAAAGACCACGTATTCATAAAGTAAAATCAAAGTGATTTCAGCAGGAGAAAATCTGAATACATCCATTTTATATGTTTACAGATGAAAAAAAAATAACAAAAGGGCATAGGAACTAGACCTATGAATTCATTGATATAAGGAACTTCCTCTGCCAATGAAGAGATCTGTACCATATCTGACATATATAATGTTAGAGTTGCCTGGAGCAATGAGAGGTGAAATGACTATTCACTGTCCTATGGTCAATAGCCAGGCAGTATAATGGATAGAATTGCTGGACCTGGAGTCAGAAAGATCTAAATTCAAATTTGATCTCAGACACTTAGCAGCTTTGTGACTCTGGGCAAGTCACTTAAAGTCTTTTCGGCTTCAGTTTCCTAATCTGTAGTAAGATGATAATAATACCATTCTTCCAAGGTTATTATGAGAATAAAATGAAATATTTGTAAAATGCATTGCAAATTTTCAAATGTTATGTAAATGCTAGCTATTATTATGCGCTTCTGATAATGTTAAGTGAACAAATCAGGCAGGATTTGAATCTACCTCTTTATAGCTCTGAAATCCATTCTCTGACTATTATATTAGAGTTACCACTATCAAAGTGGGAACAAATACTCTGTCCACATTATTGGTTTGTGAACTAAAATATATGATTGAATGCATGAATAAATGAATAAAAAATACATTTATTAAGTATTCTCTATACACTTTACATTTTTATTTTTTCTGGTTTTGTTCTAAGTGTAAGTTTATTTTTTTCAAACAATTTCTCATTATAATAATTGTTCAGATTTCCATTGCTTTTTATAGAGCATTTTGTTCAAAACAAACCTATGAAGAAATAAAAGTTCAAACAAGTTTAGTGACTTTCAACAAACTGATTGATCTCTTTTATATTTTGAACACATTTCTAGATTGTAAAACTGCTTGAAGGCAAGAACTATATTCTTTCATATTTTACTCCATGGTGACTTCTACAATGTCCAGCATATAATAGTTACTTAAATGATTCTCAAAGTGAAATCAGTTTTCTCATTAGAGTAGGGTTAGAGAATTTGGAGAAATCTAGAGAAATTTGGCTTCTTGAAGAAAAAAATATCCTTTGAAAATCTATTAGTGCCAGGTGTCAATTTTTAAAAATTATTTTTCTTAATTCATGTTTAGAGTGTGCATGGGAAACTGGAGTATTATCAAGCTACTAAAAGATAAGATGAGGACCTCCTGGAATTAAATTGTATAGACAGTCTGTGACATCTATGGGAAAAAATACAATTGAGAACTTCACTGAAAGCTTCCCTGGGTAGGAAAGATATTTAGAAGCTGTAATCTGCACTGGAAAAGTAAGTGGCCAACACAGCCGAGATCGTGGATTCAACTAAGCATGTAATACTCTTTGTGAATTGAGTCATGATGCAGGCATATGGCTTTCTGAATGAGGGAGAGGCCCCCTTAGTTATGCACATGTCCCATGCTACTTTAAAACCACAAGAATAATGTATTTTTGGTCCTAGAAGAAATAGAGATGAACTAGAACTTAATGAGTACTTGAATAGCACGACCGTACATCTGCAAAAAGGAAAATAATTTCTACGTTTATATGGAAGATAGGCTGAAAGTGGGGAGAAACTTGAAGCAAGTAGGACAATTAAGATAAACAATTGTGATAATATCCATGTAAAAGGCAAAAGGAAGACCTGAACCTCTCTTTTTGACCTCATTAATGAATTTCTGTACTTCAAAATTATGCCTGTCCTGTTGAATTTCAATGAGCGTCTTGGGTTTCCTTGCCTTGGAATATCCTACCACCCACGTGGACTTCTCACTTTGGAATATCCCTCTGCAAGGTCCGCCCCTTTCTTCTTGCATTGGTGAGTTTCTCCTGGAGTCTTCATTTTGTGAAGGAGTCCAATCAAGACAGCTTCATTTTCTTCCTGGGCCTGGGCCTGACTTTCTGGATTTAAAAGTCTTGCTCCTATGCAGGTACCTTCCTTATCCCTGTACTTACTACAGCTTTCAGCTCCTTTTTGAATATACTATTTTACCATGTTAACATTTAAAGTCTTCTAGCATAAGGACTGTATTTTTGCTTGTATTTGTATCCCTATTTCTTCTCATAGTGCCTGGTACATAGTAAGTGCTTAGTAAATGCATGTTTCTTTCCTTCTTCCCGCCCTCTCTTCCTCCTTCCTTCCTTTTCCTTTTTCTGTCATCCTTTCTGTCCTTTCCTCTCTCCCTCCCTTCTTCCCTTCTTTCCCCCCTTCTTTTTTTCTCTCTTCTTTCCTTTCTTCTTCCCTGATGTTTCTTTTCTTTCTCCCTTCCCTCATTTTCTCTCTTTTTCTCCCTCCCTTTCTCCCTTCCTTCTCCTCCTTCTTTCCATCCTTTCTCTTCCTTCCTTTTTTTCTTTCTTCCTTCTTCCCTCCTTCTCTTCCTTCCTCCCTTCCTTCCCCCATTTATCTGTGTGAATTGAGAGAAGGGAACATATGCAAGAGATGTGAAGGTAGAAAAGATAAGGTAGAAATAAACTAATTTTATATGAAGGAGTGGATAGTGAAAAAGAGTAAGAAGTTGAGGATAAGGCCAAAGTTATGAATTTGATATAACAGAAAAGTGATACTGCCTTGGAGAAAATATAGACATTTGAAAGAGAAGATAGTTTGGGGAGAAAAATGAGTTGTTTTAGATATATTGATTGTGAGAAATAGATAGTTGATGATGCAACCTGCTGACTGATTTTTGGGTAAATGACCATCTTTAAAGTAAAGATAATAACATCTCAAATTTAAAGTGAAGAAAATATTTGTTCTTAATTGATGTTTACTGGAAAAGCAGAAGGCTTTCAATAGTTTCTCACAGACTCCATCCTTTGTTTACTCCCACATAGCCTAATATAGATTCTTTCATATAGAAATGACATACATTAGATCAGCATATTATCAAGGACCAAAATATATGCTATAAACATTAGAAGCAATGAGTCTCTGATAACTGGATGTGGAATCATCTGTGTGGGATAGATTGAGATTTCACAGGTTCCTAATGTTAACTGGGGGATGGTGTGGGGGACATGTTACTGTCTGAAAATATATCTTTCTTAGTTATAAAAATTCTTAAAGTATTCTTTGCCTCTCAGGTAATTTTCTGCCTTCTTCCTTAAAAAATATTGTTGATTTCTTTTTGATATAGTCTTCATTTTCAAATACATTCCTCCCTTTTGCCCGGAGAGCTATTCCCTGTAACAAAGAATAAAAAAGGAGGAAAGAAGAAGAATTCAACAAAACTAACCAATATATCATCTGAATCTGATGGTATATGTAATGACCTGTATCCATATCCCTGTGAGTTTGAAAACAAGGGAGAAAATGCATTTTCTCATTTTTTTTCAGAACTAATGTTAGCCATTATAATTATGCAAAATTCAGGTTTTTAAAATATTTTTTGTTCTTTCCATTTACATCATTGTAATTATTGTGCATATTATTTCTTTTTTTTTTTTGCCAACTTCACTTTGAATCTATTCATATATTTTCTTTTCCTTCACTCATGAGAAGGCAAGAAAACTAAAACCTACCACAAATATATAGTCATACAAAATAAATTCCTGCATTAGCAATGTCTAAAATAAAAATTAAAAGTAAGAAAAGAAAATACACTTCAATCTATACTCTGAGTCAATCATTTCTCTCTTTGGATGCGAATAACATGTTTCATCATGAGTTCTTTGTATTTGTAGTTGACCATTGTATTAATCAGAGTTAATTAGTTTTTTAAAGTTGATTATTTTTACAATACTGCTGTCATTATATAAATTGTTGCCTTAGTTCTGCTCATTTCACTTTGCCTCAATTCACAGTAGTCTTCTCAGGTTTTTCTGATATCATTGCCTTCATCATTTCTTGTGATACAGTAATATTCCATTATACTCATATGATAATTTCTTCAGTCATTCCTTAATTGATGAGTATAACTTAATTTCCAATGCTTTGCCACTACAAAGAGATGCTATAAATATTTCTGTCACATATGGATTCTTTTCTTCTTTCTTTGAGCTCTTTGGGTGTAAACCTAGTAGCAGTTACTAGGTCAAAGGGTAGGCTCAATTTAATAGCTTTTTGAGTGTAGTTTCAAATTATTTTCCAAAATGACAAGATTAGTTCCTACCTCTATCAGTATCTGTTTTCAAACACCTCCTCCAGCATTAGTCATTTTTGTTATTTTTCCATCCCTTAGTTAATTTGATGGATATGAGGCAGTACCATAGAGTTGTTTTAATTTGCATTTCTCTAATTATTTAGTGAATTTTATATGACTATTGATAACTTGGATTTTTCTTCTGAAAACTGCCTAATCATATTCTTTAACCGTTTATCAATTGGAGAATGACTTTTATTCTTGTAAAGTTGACTTAGTTCCCTATTTACATATCTTAGAAATGCTACCTTTATCAGAGAAATTTGCTGCAAATTCCCCCCTCTCCTCCTCCCACCCATTACCCATTTTTCTTCTAATTGGAGATGAATTGTTTTTATTTGGGCATATACATTCAAATTTTATGTAATTTCACTTCCAGTGAACTTCTCTCTCTCTGAAGAACTTCCCCAGGTCAGACATTTGACAAGCAATTTCATCTATTCCCTACTAATTGGTTTAGGGTATAATCCTTTAAGTATAAATCATGTATCCACTTTGAACTTATTTTGGTATACATGTGAAATATTGGTCTGTGCGTAGTTTCTATTAGATTGCTTTTCAATTTTCTAACAGTTTTTGCCAAATAATGAGTTCTTGCCCGAAGAGTTGGGATATTTGGATTTATCAAACATTAGATTACTATGCTCATTTGCTCCTGTGTATTGTTCCACTGTTATATCCCATTCTCTATTTCTTACCCAGTAAAAAATTATTATGATGATCACAGCTTTCTGATACTTGTAAGCTCCCTTCCCGTTTTTTTTCATTGATTCCATTGATATCATTTTATTTATTTATTTTTGCACTTAGCAATTTTTTTCCAATTACATGTAAAAATAGTTTTCAACACTGATTTTTGTAACATTTTGAGTTCCAATTTTTTTCTCTCCCCCTTCCAGTGTCTCCCTTTCCCCAAGATAGGAATCCAAGCAATCCAATATGGGTTATACATGTACAAACATGTTAAACATGTTTACAAATTAGTTATGTTGGAAAGGAGAATCAGAACAAAAGGAAAAACCCACAAGAAACGAACCAAAAAAATTTAAAAAGTAAAAATATTGTATTTTGATATGCATTTAGACTTCTTTCTCTGGGTGTGAATAAAATTTTTCATCATAGGAATTGTCTTGGATCACTGTATTTCTGAGAAGAGCTAAGTTTATAATAGCTGATCATTACATAATATTGCTGTTGCTGTGTACAGTGTTCTTCTGATTCTGCTTACTTTGCCCAGCATCAATTCATTTAAGTATTTTCAGGTTTTTCTGATAACAGTTTATTCAACATTTCTTATAGCACAATGGTATTTCATTATATTCATATGCAACATTTTTTCAGTTATTTCCCAATTGATAGGCATCCCCTCAATTTGCCACCCCAAAAAAGAACTGTGTTCTCTCTCTCTATATATATATATACATATACATATATATGTAAACCTTTAATATATACATATATTAAAGGTTTACATATATATGTATATGTATATATATATACATATATACATATATATATATATATATATATATATAAACTTTTTATTTGCAAAACTTATGTATGGGTAGTTCTTCAACATTGACCCTTACAAAGCTTTCCGTTACAAGTTTTTCCCCCCTAGTCCCCTCCCCTCCCCTAGATGGCAGGAAGTCCACTACATGTTAATTATGTTAAAATACTTGACAAGTCGAATATATGTATACATATTTCCACATTTATCTTGCTGTGCAAGAAAAATTGTACCTACAAGAAAAAAAAAATCTGAGAAAGGAAACCCAATGCAAGCAAACATCAATAGAGAGGATGAAAAGATTTGTTGTGGTCCACATTTCATATCCCTCACTCTGGGAGTATTTGGCTTTCTTTACTGAACAATTGGAACTGGTTTGAAACATTTCATTGTTGAAGAGAGCCATATCCATCAGAATTGATTATCATATAGTCTTTTATTGCTGTGTATAATGATCTCCTGGTTCTGCTTGTTTCACTCAGCATCAGCTCATGTAAGTTATAGATATTTTTGTACATGTGTTTTCTCCCTTTATATAATCTGTTTGGAATATAGATCTACTAGTGGTATTGCTAGATCAAAAAGTATGTATAATTTGAGGGCCGTTTGGGCATAATTCAAATTACCCTTAGAATGGTTAGATCAGTTCACAACTCTACCAACAATCCATTAGTGTCCCATTTTTCTCATATCCTCTCCAACATTTATTATTTTCTTTTTCTGTCATGTTAGCCATTTTGATAGGTGTGAGTTGGTACCTTACAGTTATTTTAATTTGCATTTCTCTAATCAATACTGATTTAGAGCATTTTGTCACGTTATTATAGATAGCTTTAATTTCTTTATCTGAAAACTGCCTATTTATATATCCTTTGTTTATTTATCAGTTGGGGAATGACCTACATTCTTATAAATCTGACTCAGTTCCCCATACATTTTAGAAATGAAGTCTTTATCAGAATCACTGGCTATAAAAATTGTTTTCCTGCTTTCTGCTTTCTTTCTAATCTTGCTTTCATTGATTTTGTACAATATCTTTTAAATTTAATGTAATCAAAATTATCCATTTTGTATCTCATAATGTTTTTCTGTCTCTTATTTGACCATAAATACTTCCTTCTTCCAAAGATCTGACAGATAAACTATTCCTTGCTCTCCTAATTTCCTTATAATATCACCCTTTATGGCCAAATCATGTACCCATTTTGAACCTTATCTTGGTTTGAGGTGTGAAATGTTGGTCTATGCCTAGTTTCTGTAACACTGTTTTTCAGTTTTTCAAGCAGTTTCTGTCAAACAGTGCATGTTTAATCCAGAAGCTGGGATCTTTGGGTTTATTAACAGTAGATTACTACAGTCATTTACTACTATGTCTTTGCCTAACTTATTCTACTAATTCACTATCACCAAATGATTTAGATGATTGCTGCTTTATAATATAATTTTAGATCTAGTATGGCTAGGCTATCTTCCATTGCATTTTTTTCCATCAATTCCCATGATATTCTCAACCTTTTGTTCTTTAAAGTAATTAATGGGTAATTTGATTATATGGCACATAAGTAAATAGATTAATTTAATTAATATTGTTATTTTTATTGTATTGGCTCAGCCTCCTGACAAACAATATTTCTCCATTTCTTTTTATCTGTATTTGTCTGAAGAGTGTTTTGCAAATGTGTTCACATAGTTCCTGTGTGTGTGTGTGTGTGTGTTGGTAGGAATTCTCCCAAGTATTTTATATTATCTATAATTAATTTAAATGAAATTTCTCTTTCTGTCTCTTTCTGCTAAGTTTTGTTGGTAATATACAGAAATGATGATATTGTGTGGATTTATTTTATATCCTGCAACTTTGCTTAAGTTACTTATTGTTTTGGTTAGTTTTTTATTTAACTCTCTAGGATTCTCTAAGTAAAATATCATACGTATTAAAACAATAGTAGTTTTATTTCACAATTGACTATGTTGATTCTTTTTATTTCTTTTTCTTGTTCTTATTGCTATAGGTAATATTTCTAGCACAACACTGAATAATAATGAACCCCATGTGATTTAGCATAAAATATGCAAAAGAATCACATTGCATATCTCATACATATGTACATATATATGTATTTTTACATATTTAAAAAAGAAAACATAACAGAGTCATAATATAATAACCCAAATTTGTACAGTTCTTCATGTCTGCTATATCTTCTAACCAATCTGTTTGTAGTTTTAGAATTTGTAGATGGAGGAACATCAGGAAGATATTTATATGTACAATAGTTTATATTTATTTAGTATTTTAAAATATGCAAAGTAGCAGAACCAGGAGATCATTATACACGCCAACAATAAGACTGTATGATGATCAATTCTGAAAGACATGATTCTCTTCAACAATGAGATGTTTCAAACCAGTTCCAGCTGTTCAGTGATGAAGAAAGCCATATACACCCAGGGAGAGGCCTGTGGGATCTGAGTCTGGACCACAACATAGCATTTTCACACTCTCTATTGATGTTTGCTTGCATTATGTTTTCCTTCTCAGGTTTTTTTTTTTTTTTCTTCCTTGTACAGCAAGATAACTGTATAAATATATACACACATATTCTATCTGTCAAATATTTTAACAAAATTAATATGTATTAGATTTCCTGCCATCTAGGGAAAGGGTTGAAGGGGTAAGAGGGAAAAATTTGTAACAGAAAGTTTTGCAAGGATCAATGTTGAAAAATTACCTATGTATATGTTTTGCAAATAAAAAGCTTTAATTCAAAAAAAGGAAAAAAAATAAATAAAAAGAAAATTTTAAAAGATATGCAAAGTATTTTACAAATATTGTTTTACAACCTTAGGTAGTAGTTGCTATTCCTATCCCCATTTTACATATGAGAAAGTTGAAGCAGACAGAGATTAAATGATTTGCATATGGTTATACAGATAGTATAACCCTAATGCTCTCTGGGAAAGAATCCCTAATCTGATGAAGTCCAACATCCATCAAATTGATCAAAGTGTTATCTAGAGGGAATGGAATGGAATAAGTGAGTCCTCAAGGTTGCTTTCACCTTCAGATTTCCATAACTTAATATATTTCACAATATTATCTCTTTACCTTAGGCATCCCATTGAAGGTGATTTTGTGTCTGCACTATATGTGTCTTGTATATATAGCTACATATATACATGTTGTCCCTCTATTAGAATGTAAGGTCCTTGAAGGCAAGGGATGTTTCATTTCTGTTTTTGTATTCCTAGTATTTAGCATAGTACTTAGCACATAGAAATGCTTAACAATACATGTTTGATTAATTAAGCAGAACTTTTATTTTTATAATTTCATTTATTTATTTTATAAATACTTTTAATTTTCATAATTTTACAATGTGAAAAATCACTCAGATTTTTAATGGTATAGGATGTTACATGATTTTTTGAAAAATCATGGATTATTTTTGTGCCAGGTAAAACATTACTAGAGATTTTACCTTAAAAACAAATGAAAGCATATCTGAATGCTGCCCCGCCTCCAAAAATAACCACCAAAAAATAGTACAGAGAAATATAATGCAATGTGATGTAATATAAAGGTTATAAAAATTATTGAAGTGAACATAAGATTTATCAGTCTCTGGCATTATGTTGCTCATAATGAATGTTTGTTTCTTTGATTTGAGTTGGTTTAGGAGTCACACTTACATATTAACTTATTTGGGGGCAAATTCGTGTCTTTCAAAAGCTAATTAAGAGAAACATCTTTATAAAATGTTCATATGAAAAAGCAGTACTTTTTTCCAGGGGAGTTAAAATTTGTTTAAAATAACAAATGTCTATTTTGTAGCAGGACCCCTTTTCTGGGTACCTTTGGGGACACATAGGTTATAGATCTCACTTTCTAAGAGCTTATAATTTCTTTCCCAAGGGGATAAACTATAAGCATGATAAAAGCAAATTAACAAGCCATAATTGAAATAATACTCATGGCTGACAATGAAAGAGATGTAGCATTATATCTGCCTTAATGGCCAAATGTCACACATAGACAATAAGACAGAAAGAACCATGAGAAATCTTGAAGGATGAGTAGGATTTAAAGAGACAGAGAAGATATTGGAAGGTATTCCAAAGATATATATATATATATTCTAATTTTTTAAAAATTCAGTAGTATGGATTGTATGTTCATTGATTATTGATTCATCCAGTTTAACTGCTCCCTCTGAATCCACTTACTCCCAACATGATTATGTTTGAGGAGAAAGGGGGAGGTTGTAGATTCTATTCATATGCAAAAGATCTACATTTTTTATTTTATAAGCATTGCAAATGATAAAATAACATTTTTATTGCTAGGGCATGGATAATCAGCAAGTCATATGGATTAGATGATATTTAATCTGTAAGCCATCTACCTGCCTATTATCATGTGGCTGGGGCTGGACCATATTGTCATTCTTTGATCTCTCCCTCCCACCTATCTATGTTCTAATTTTATCTTTAACTTTCCAGTAAAATACTAATTTTCAAGAGCTTCAACATTCCAAAAGATTCTTTTAACCAAGGGGAATTTTTACCAGGTGAGGACTATAGACCAAAAGACAGCATCCCTTGCAGCTGAAAAGCAAGGCTTTTCTCCTCCCCTTCTCCTTTGAACAACCAAACCCAGAAAGCTGAGGCAGCTTTTTCCTCCTAGGCTTGTTGGTACTTGACTTTACTGGGTGACTTCAAAGACATTTGGTTGAAACCGCCCCCCCCCTTTTTTTAACTGCTACTTCCTTACAAGAGGGACACATCTCTCATTATCCCTTTTGTCTTCAAAACATCCAGGTAAGGCAGGAAAAATTATTATGGCCATTTAACCTGTGAGAAACTAGCCACAGAAGGACCAAATATAAGACTTGCCATGGAAGGCTAAGCAAAGGTAGATGGAAGAGCCCTGCGTTCAGGAGGAAGGAATCTAGATTCTAGCATGAGCTCTTTTCCATTTGTTCTTTATCATAGGATTTAGTTTCCTCTTTTGCAAGATGAGGGCTTGCTTATACTCCAAAGATTCTTCCAAGTATACCATTTTATTTTCTAAGGTTCCTTTTACTTCTGATATTATTATACTTCTTAAAGTGCCTTTCATTTTTGACCTTTCATTTTCTATATTTTAACATCCATTCCACTTATGATATTTTATGTTTTGTATTCTATGCTCCTTCCAATTCATTCATTCTATGTTCTGAGATTGCACCTAGCTTTAACCAACTGTACTTTTATATTTGGATATATAATTGTCATATAATTGATACCTTCCAATGGTGCAGATTGAAACCCATCCAGAAACATGAAGCTTTTGTCTATATCTTCCATCCAATGTACTAGGGACCTATCTCTTGACATTATATGTGAGTAAAAATAAAGAAAAAAACTCTTGGGTTCTCATTACATTATGGGTTAGCTTCCTTTTGAGGTCATACATTTTTCTAATGACTTTTTATATTTATATACTTGCATTTTATATATACACACATACACACATCTACACACATACATTGGTAATATAGACACATGTATACATGACATACATATAAACATGTGTGCTTTCATGTGTATATATCATACAAAATATCCATAAAGCTTCTATTGTACATTTATTTACTGTCAACATACTACAGATTAACCATCCAATCACTAAATATTTATTGTATTTACTCTATTTCCAGTACTATGTTAAGCAAATAAAGACACAAGTAAAAAGGATGAAAAAAAAATCCCTGTTTGAAAGGGTCCTGTGTTCTAAGCTTATTCATGTCACCTTTCCATTACCTTTCTCTCTCCATTGTTTTTTGGTTAATGCATAACCTTATTTCTTTAGAGCCTAGGTATTCCTAGGCATCAACAGAAGAATATTTATTTTTTAAAAATATGTCTCTATTTCAGGGAGAAGCTTGGGGTCATTAGGACCATTGTGCGATTTATCAGAAACGATATTCTTTTCCTATTCATTTTTAAACTAAATTCATTGTATATGCATGCTGTGCAAGATTTTTTTATATCCATATTTATATGTCTACATAAATACATATTCACGCAATATACATGTATACGATAGATTTGTCTATTCATCTTTCTGTCTATTGATGGATCAGCTCCATGCATTGTCCATGCAACTAGATATTATAGTCTGGACAATAAGGATTCTTCATTCACTGGATTTTTCCAGTAAAGTGATGTGACTAAAATTATGTCTATAGTGATACAAGTCTATATCAGAAATATATCTTAGAAAACAAACTATTTGAATTCTAAAGCTGACAATATAGAATAAAGAAAACACTAATAGAAATAGGTTGCATTTGTCTGTTTTTTCTTTACTTTCCTGAAGTGTTTTAATAGCTATACTGTATTTTATCTTTACATTATCCTGATGAATTAGGTAAACACAATTTTCATTTTACAAATGAGAAAGTTGAGACTCAAACTCAGAGATGAAATGATTTGTCCACATATCTAGTAAGAAATAAAGGCAAGATTCAAATTCTGAAATAGAGCAGTCGATCAGTGGCATGGGATAGGATATCAGGACAATCTAGGCAATAACTTTAGCAATTTAGTGTTTGATAAACCCAAGACCCCAGCTTTTGGGATAAGTACTCACTATTCAGCAAAAACTGCTGGGAAAATTGGAAACTAGTGTGGAAGAAATTAGGGCTTGACCCACACCTAACACCACATACCAAGGTAAGATCTAAATGGGCTCATGATCTAGATATAAAGAGTGATATTGTAAGCAAATTAGAGGAACGTAGTATAGTTTACCTCTCAGACCTGTGGAGATGGAATAAATTCATGTCCAAAGAAGATCTGGAACTCTTAATTGAACACCAGATAGAGAATTTTGATTATATTAAGTTAAAAAGTTTCTGTACAAATAAAACTAATGCAGACAAGATTAGGAGGGAAGCATCAAATTGGAAAATCATCTTTATATTTAATGGTTCTGATAAAGGCCTCATTTCTAAAATATATAGGGAATTGTCTCATATTTATAAGAATTCAAGCCACTCTTCAATAGATAAATGGTCAAGGGATATGAACAGACAATTTTCAGATGATGAAATTAAAACCATCTCTAGTCATATGAAAAGTTGCTCCAAATCACTATTGATCAGAGAAATGCAAATTAAGACAACTCTGAGGTACCACTACACACCTGTCAGATTGGCTAAAATTACAGGAAAAGATAACGAATGCTGGAGGGGATGTGGGAAAGCTAGGACACTAATACATTGTTGGTGGAACTGTGAACGGATCCAACTATTCTGGAGAGCAATTTGGAACTATTCTCAAAGAGTTATCAAACTGTGCATACCCTTTGACCCAGCAGTGTTTCTATTGGGCCTATATCCCAAAGAGATCTTAGAGGAGGGAAAGGGACCCACATGTGCAAGAATATTTGTGGCAGCCCTTTTTGTGGTGGCTAGAAACTGGAAACAATGGATGCCCATCAATTGGAGAGTGGCTGAATAAATTATGGCATATGAATGTTATGGAATATTATATGGAATATGGAATCGACCAGCAGGATGATTTCAGAGAGGCCTGAAGAGACTTACATGAACTGATGCTGAGTGAAATGAGCAGAACCAGGAGATCAATATACACAGCAACAATAATAATACATGATGATCAACTCTGATGGACATGGCTCTCTTCAACAATGAAATGTCTCAAACCAGTTCCAATTGTTCAGTGAAGAAAGCCATATACACCCAGAGAGAGGGATATGAAATGTAGACCACAACATAACATTTTCATGCTCTCTATTGATGTTTGCTTGCATTGTGTTGCCTTTCTCTGATTTTCTTTTTTTTTTCTTCTTGTAGATAGGATTTTTCTTGCACAACTTATCAAGTATTTTAACATTATTAACATGTAGTGGACTTCCTGCCATCTAGGGGAGGGGAGGGGACTGGGGGTAAAATTTGTAACGGAAAGCTTTGTAAAGATCAATGCTGAGGAACTACCCATACATATGTTATACAAATAAAAAGCTTTAATAAAAAGCAAAAAACAAACAAAAAAAAAAAAACAAATGCTTGGTGATTGGCTAACATCGCAAAATATATACCTACTTTACTTGCAATGGCATTTTCTGACATTAAAAGTATTTATTAAAATTGCCTTTTATAAAAAAAGAAAGATTCAAATTCTGATTTCTTAACTTTTTTTTTTTCTATAGTCTTTCCACTACTATATGATAAAGATAGAGGAGGAGGTAAAAGAGAGGGAGAGGATGCAGTTAATTATCCTAAATAGGGTGGAAGGATGTGGCAACATTTTAAGGTTAACCAACCTGTACTGGAATCCTATAGGCTGTGATCTTGTGATGAAGTTAGAAACAGAATATGAATAAAGTGCCAGCTTTCTTCAGACAGTACAAATAAATGCTCTATCTACTAGAAAAGTTCAAAAGTAATCTTCCAGTACTATCTCTGCCTTTGCTCAGTTCAACTCTTAACTCTTCCAAGAAACCTTTCTTAATAGCCAACATTTGTTTTGCATTTACTGTGTGCTGCCAGTGTGGTAAGAGCTGGGGATATGAAGAAAGACAAAAACAAAGCCCTTGCTTTTAGGGAGCTCACATTCTAGTTCAGGAGACAACATGCAAACTCTCTATATATGTTGAAATATATATATACACACAGTATAAATGAGAAGTGATCTCATAAGGAAGGAACTGGTAATAGAAAAGGGTATGGGGTAGAGATAGTGATCATCAAGAGATGGAGATGAGAAGGGAGAGCGTTTCAGGCATGTGGGACAACTACTGGAAAACCATGAAGTCCAGAGATAAGAGTGTCATTTTAGGAGAATAAATAGCAAGAAAACCAATTATTAAATTATAGAGTATGGAAGAGAAATAAGGTTAAGAAAGATCGAAAGTAGGAAGATTGTTAAGGGCTTTGGAGTTGGAAAGGAAAGAAGGAAGGAAGGAAGAAAAGGAAAAAAAAGAAAAGAAAGAAGGATCCTGCTGTGAATTGCTGTCAGTTATTTCAGAAAACAATTTATAACTGTTCCATGAAACTTGAGCAGTCAAGAAAAGTTTCCTTCTTTCTTGAATTCATTTGTGATATGACCTTTTATATCTAAGTCAAGTATCTATTTGGAGCTTATCTTTGGATATGATATGAGGTGTTGGTATATACCTAATTTCTGTGGACTGCTTGTTATAGTTTTTCTAGGAGTTTTTGTCAAAGCTGTTACCCCTATATTAAAAGTCTGGTTTTTATTAGAAACTAGGTTACTATGTTTATTTAGTTCTGCTTGTTGTGTACCTAATTGGTTTCACTAATTGACCTCTTTATTTCTAATCAGTATCAAATCATTTTGGTAATTACTGCTTTATAGTATAGTTTGATATCTGGTGCTGATAACAATCCTGTTTCCTACTCTTTTTCTATTTTATTCTCTTGACTTTTTGTTCCTCCAGATGAATTTGTGTATATATGTATGTGTATGTGTGTATATATATATATATGTTGCTCTATAAAGTAATTCTTTGGTGTAGCACTGAATAAATTATCTTTGGTCATAGTGTCATTTTTACTATACTGATAGAGCCTGATCAATTAATATCTCCAATTAAGTTTATTTTACTGTAAAATGTTTTTCACAATTGTATTAAGATGATTCCTGTGAGTCTTGGTAGAGAAAGAGCCCAAAATATTTTATATATTAGGGAGTTATTTTGAATGTAATTTCTCTGTCTTCCTAATGGGGTTTCATTGGTAATATACAGAAATTCTGAAGGTTAATGTGGGTTCATTTTGTATCCTGAAACTTTGCTTAAATTATTATTTCAATTGATTCTTTAAGATTTTTTAGATAATTATGTCAGCTGCAAAAAACAATAGTTTTGTTTATTCTTTGCCTGTGCTTATTCCTCAGTTTTCTTATATTGCTATAATGAGAATTTATAAAATTTTATTAAATAATAATGGCAATGATTGACATCCAGGCTTTATTCTCATCTTATTGGGAAGGCCTTTAACTTTTTTCTAATGTGGAACCAATAGGTTCTTGAATACATATAGAGTCATTACTCTATTAAAAAAAAGTTAATTTGTTTCTATACTTTCTGGTATATTTAAAAACAGAAATAGGTATTTGATTTTATAAAAAGTTTTTTCAGCATCTATTGAGATGATCTATTACATTTATTGTTTTCAACATATTGAATTAATCCAGAACTGTTAAAAAAAAAAAACTGTTGTCATAATGTTTAATCTTTTTAATATGTTGTAGTCTCATTAGTATTTTTGCATCGTGTTCATTAGGGAAATTGGTCTATATTTTCCTTTCTGTACTTTGTCTCTCTTGCTGAGGCATCAAAGCTCTATTTTGCAGCCTAGGAAGAATTTGGAGAGATTCTTTCTCTATACAAATAGTTCATGCTATATTTGAGTCAATTGTTTTCTGAATTGTTGATGGAACTATAAATTCATTTAGTACTGGTGTTTTTGTCTTTAGGGGTTCATTTATGGTTTGTCCAAATTCTTTTTCTGATATTGAATTACAACTCTATTCCTTGTTCTAGTACTCTGATTATTTTATAATTATGTAATTATTTGCCCATTTTATCTAAGTTATCAGTTTGGCATATAATTGGAGGAAAATAGTTGCTGCTAATTTCCTTTACTTAATGGTTAATTGTTGTGAATTTTACTTTTATCATTTTAATAGGGTTTGATTTTCCTCTCTTTAAGAAAATCAGATTAGCTATTTTTTGATTTTATTAGTTGTTTATAAAAAACAAGCTCCTACTTTTATTATCAGCTCAACAGTTTTTGCTTTCAATTTCTTAATATCCTTTTTGACTTTCACATTTTCAAATTTTGTGTTTAGTTATTTTTTTAAAAAAGTTAGTTGTTTTAGTTGCATACCAAATAAATAGAGCTGTTCTTTTTTGCTGAAAGAATTTAGATAGTTAAAAAAGTTTTCCTAATGACTAGTTAAATTTCATCTCAAGAGTTTTAGCAGTCTCATTGTATCATTTTCTTTGAAAACAATATATTCAAATGTCTAATAGTTTTTAGATTAGCCAGTTCACATTTTACAGTTGAGCTGTGAAGATAACACTAGCATTTGTAGAAAATACACTGTCTAGTTGATTTTTTCTCTAAATTATGCCTTATTTATCTTTGTGTAGCATGGCTGACTGATGAAACCCTTCTTAAAACCAGACCTATTACACTTTCCTCTCCTGTGGGTTCTCAGGTATTGAGAGGTTTGGGATTATTTCTCTTTTTTGTCATTGGCTCAAACCCTCATGTGTTCCTCTCAATTTGGGGACCCCAGGGATTAGTACCCCAGTTCTGTTTAACCATTGAACACTGATAGCTTTAACAAAAGAATATTTTACTTAAAAGATATAGCATGAAAAAAGGATAAAAATTTCCGTCAACATGAACCTATAATCTTCCTTATATCACTTCAATCTTACCACATTACAATTTAATTTAAGTTTGTGTCCTACCAAGTTCATGACCAAAGTAGGTAATATTGACTACTCCTGTTGGTTTGGAGTCCTAGCTTGCTACTTAGGGAACCGCTAAATTGGATACATCTTGGATTCTTGAATTCCGAGATCCCTGTGCCTGAAACTTCTCAGCCAGGTTGGATATTCCATTCTCTTCACCTAAAATAGAATAGAAGCAACAAAAAGGCCAAATACCTTGGCCTGTTTCTTGGGGACCACATGGCTCTGGAAAGCAAAGAAGAAAACCCCATCTCACTTTGTCACATGGGCACACTGGTTGTGAGTAGAGTCACCCCGTTCCTCATATATACATGATGCTAGTGATTTCATGTTCTTTGAAGTTGTCTGAAGACTGTGGATATTCTGACTAGAAAGCTAATGGAAAAAGGCTCTTCCCAACCATTTGATGGTTCAAGGAAGAATGGTCTGGTCCTTGCTAGATTCTTCTGGAAGCAAATTCATAGTATTTTCCATATGGATGATGCCATCTTAGCAAATTGATGTTGTATACCTGACCTCCATTATATTTATATCTCCCTTAGCACCTAGTACAGTATATTCAGAGAGCAGACAATAAATATTTGTTGAATGAATGAATGTTATAAATACTTCTGTAACAACATTGAGACCAGTGAAGCATGTACTTTGGCTTCATAAGGGATAAAATAAGAAACTTGCCTTTTGATAAATGGCATATGCAACCCAATGATTCTGATTGGTCCCCATGTGCTCACCTTTGGAAGTTTGCTCCATCCCAGAAGCCACAGTAACTATGGTAATGGTTTCCTTTCCCTCCCCAGTAGCTATAGCATCTGTTTATACATGATAACATAATGTAATTGTTAAATCACTGGACTTGAAGGCAGGAAGACATGGATTAGAATTCTGCTTTAGACATTTACCAGTTCTGAGCAAATCATTTAACATTTCTAAATTACAGTTTTCTAAGGTTAGAGGCTAGATTTGATAGGTTGAAAGGTCCCTTCTAATTCTAAATCTGTGAACTCTGATTATTATTCTGTGCAATTTTTATTACTAATTTTCCTTAGAGAATTCACCTGAGTATTTTAGAAGCCCTCTTTTAGCATTTCATAATACTAATGCTCTGACTTTCTATCCATCTTTAAAAATATTCCTCATTCTCTTCATATGATGGACACTTTCTCAAAGTGCCTTAAAGTTGGCTTTTATTCCATTTCTGTGTAATCATAAAACAAAATTACCCTGATATGTCATGCTGGCATCAGACAATTGGGTGTTCTAGGTAAAAATTGAAAATTGTTCCAGCTTTGTGTTACTGGAAGTTTTTAAACCTTTATCATCACAATAAGACTTATCATGAGATAATATCCTCTGTTCTTTAGAGAGTACTGTTTTCTGACATTAAAAATATGTTTTTATAAACCCTATACTATAATCACTTCTTTACTGATTCCTAGGTGCTAAGGGTTTGTAAATTATCTATGAACTATGTTGACTAACATGCTAAACAGTGATGTAACTTTCATGTACCTCCTCCCCTTCCCTAAAAGTGTGTTCTTTGTTCTTCATTCTTGGAGAGAATCCAAATGACACCCCGCAGCAACCTCTTGCCTGTAGATCTAACTAGGAATATGACTTCATAATCTATATAATGTATAGGTTAGTCAATAGCATTTTGAAAATCAATAAGCATTTATTAAACACTTACTGTATATGAGGCTAGGGGTACATATAAAGGAGAAAAAAAAAAAACATGGTTTTTATCCTCAGGGAGCTTACATTCTAATGAGAGAGACAGCAAATAGATTCACATAAGATACATAAAAGTAAATAGAAGGTAATCTCAAAAAGGAAGAGGGATGAAAGGGGTTAAAGGCTTCTTAAAGAAAATGGAATTCAGCTGAGTTCTGGAAGGAAGCCAGGGAAACTAGGTAGAGATGAAGAAAACTATTACAAACATGGGGGACAATCAGCCAATCAATATTTATTAAAAGCCTATCATGTGCCAGACAAGTGCTGGGGAACAAAGTAAAGGCAAAAGATAGTTTCTCAAGAAGCTCATAGTTCTGAAGGGGAGGAGGGAACAACTTACAATTATGTACAAATAAATTGGAAAAATCCAACAGAAGGAAAGTGGGATTTAGAAAGGCTTCCTATAGAGGGTAGAATATCTCTCTGGAACTTAGTTTTCCTATCTGTAAAATGAGGATATTGGATTAGATACTCTCTCCATGGTCTTTCCCAGGTCTGAGATCTCCTGTAATGTTAATAATATGGCTCTTAAGAACAACATCAATTATGGGCTGCAAAAAATAGTGGGTTTGTAATTTACTCTAGTCAGCCAGCAGGCACTGTACTAAGTTTTGGGAATATGAAGGAAAGAAAAAAATAGTCTCTGTTCTCAAAGAGCCCAAAGACTAAGACATATTCAAACAATCATGTGCAAAACAAGATATATAAAGAATAAGTTGGAGATAACCCTCAAAATATGCTAGGGTGCAAAATAATTTCATGAATTTAAAAAAAAAGCAAGAAAAGAATTAAAATATAAAATTATAGACTGACAAATTAACAATAGTTCAAATATGTCCCATTCTCTCCTTTGATACTGCCAATATTGTGTAACTTATTGATTGATTGACTTGCCACAAATCCCTCCCCATTTTTTAATATATCCTTCATTTAACTACTAACGTGATTTTCCTAAAGCACAGATCTTTCTGTGTCACCCCTCACCTATTCAGTAAACTCCAGTGGTTTTCTATTACCTTTAGAAACCAAAACAAAATTCTCTAGTGTTCAAACCTCAGCCCCACCATACCTGATCCCAACCTTTCTACTCTTATTAAACCTCACACTCACCATCTTATATACCCTTACACCCCAGTGCCAATGCAATGACACTGATATCCTAACTATTCTTTAAACAACATAGTCCATATCTTGACTCAGGGCATTTTCTCTGGCTGTCCCCCATGCCTGGAATGCTCTCCCTCTTTTTTTCTCCCTCCTGGCTTCCTTCAAGTCCCACCTTCTAGGGAAAGCCTTTCCTCCTACCTCTTAATTTTAGCAATTTACTCTGTTGATTACTTCCTTGTTACTTGTCTGCCTATTATCTTCCCTGTTAGAATGTGTTTTCAAGGACAAGGACTGTCTTTTACTTTTCTTCTTTTTATCCCCAGTGCTTAGCAAAGTGCCTGACAAATAGTAGATACTTAATAAATGCTTTTTGACTGAATGACAGCATAAGGCATAAGAGTGCACTTTTAAGACTGTTCTTTGTATTTTCCAACTGGTACAGAAAAGATACCCATTTACCTGTTGACAAATTTGAAATGTATTTATTCTGACAAATAAGGGGCATAAAATACATTTGTATATAAATTACTTAGTTAGGGCTTTGGAGGAGACTACAGGAATATGTGTTGTACTTTTGGTTTGGACAAATGCTTTCTGAGTCATTTCTATTTGTATCTCAGGAGCAGACGGTCTGTATTGTGGGACAGAAGTTACTAGAATTGGATCTGGAATTAGAGATCATATGGATTGAAATCCCAATTGCCACTGTATGACCTTGTGCTAATCACTTAACCTTGTTAAAGTTTAGTTTTTTCCTTTGAAGAATGAGGAGTCGAACTAAGATCTCAAAGATTCTTTTTAGCTCTAAAATCTATGATCCTATCTATGAATAGAGATGACAAGATTTTAGATGATAATGGAGGGAAAAAATCAGGAAAGGCTAGTTTTTGCAGGGGATGCATAATTATATAGAACTTACTTTCTTGCTATTACTTATCAGGCATCTTTTAAAAGCATATCAAGATTTTTCCTCAATGGGGGAAGGATGAAGTTTCTACTAAAATGTGCCCTTAAGGGGAAAAAAGGGGAGCAGGGTTGTATTTAGACTAGTCTACAACAAGATGACATTTTCAAAAATTATCTCAAAAAGCATGTTAATTCAATAGATAATGATGATGTTCAATTGTTTCAGTAGTGTGTGACTTTTCATGACCCCATTTTTAGGGTTTTTTGGGCAAAGATACCAGACTAATCTGCCATTTCCTTCTCCACAGTTCATTTTGCAAATCAGAAAACTAAGGCAAACAGGGTTAAATGAATTGGCCAGGGTCACACAACTGGAAAGTGTCTGAGGCTGAATTTGAAATCAGGAAGATGAGTCTTGATGACTTCAGGATAGATACTCTACCTCCTTAGCTGCCCTAGTAGAACTAGACTCAAACCTCATTGCCAAATCAATAAATGTGCCATGTCATGATATCTCTGTATATGGGTATTAGACATATACAACACCCACATGACATATACATGCATGTACATACATGTTCATATATGTACCAACATACCTATGCATGTATTCAGTCAAGACCTATGATTTTATTGATAAAGGGAGTTCTTGTCAAAGAAACCCCCTCTATCAATGCAGATATGCAGCAGTTGTGCAATTTTTAATTTTATTATTGCCAATGGATATGGAGAGGTCAAATAACTTGCCATATAGTTTGCATATGGTAGAGGAGAGATCAAATCCTAGTTTTTTTTGTGTTAAAAGCAATTCTTTATTCCCTGTGTCATATTCTCTCTCTGTTTTATTCATTATTATTATAACCTTTGACTCCCAGCAATTTTATTGTTGCCATAGCTGGGGATAAATATTTCTGCAGACTTTGAATTTGCAAAGGTCTCATAAGCATTTAAACACTTTATTATACTTATTATATATGAATTATGCATATTATGCACATTGGAAGACTCACCAGTTTTAAGTGACAGTCCTTGGACATGCCACTGTGAGAAATCACTCTCAACTGGGACACCAGTTTGATGAGTATTACACCATGTTGGAAGCAAGACAAATGCTTTCTGCATCATTAGTTATTATGCTTCTGGAGTTAATCAAACTGGTTTTTCCTGCTTATAAGTCACCTTTTAATTGTGCAAATGAAAAATACAATTTAAAAATGAGGGCAAGAGCTACAGTTTGGATGATTATTCTACTTTACCATTGGGTTATTTCTGAATGCAAATGAGCATTCCACAAACTAGTTGATATCCAGTTTATTAACTGGATATCTGCTGGCGCCAAGGCAGGAAGGAATGAGTAAAGTCTAAGATACCTGGCTGTGAGATTAACTATTCCTACACAAGTGTTCTTTTGTAATTATTAATAAGACCTTGGGGTTACCAGTTCTGATAAGATACTTCATTATTTCAAAGTAAATATTCTCTTTTTCATCACTAGTTAAACAGAACCCTATTCTCATCATTCTTAAACTTTTAATACAGTAATATTCCATAAATTAATATTAAGCATGTGTTAAGGATATATTGAGTAAGAATAATAGCAAAAATAATAATAGCTTATATTTATATGGCATTTTGCAATTTGCAAAGTTCTTTCTTCACAACAACCTTTTGAGGTAGGTATTACAAAGACAAGTACTATCATCTTCATTTTTTGTGGCAGTTAGCATAATAAATGAAGTTCTGGCTCCAAGTTAGGAAGCTCTGGGTTTGATTCTTACCTTAGAAACCAACTGTGTGACCATGCGTAAGTCTCTTATAAGTTAAACATATTATGAGGTAGGTGTGGAAGTGAGGTAGAAAGTACCTGGAGAAGTACATGAAGAAGAAAGTAATCGTGACATAAAAAGCAAAATGCATTAGTAGAATCTTTTAAAAATATACAAATAATTTAAAAAGTTACATATGGGGTTGCAATCTAGGAAATCAGATCCTTGATTATAAATGTTTGTTGAGAAATTAAAATAATTTATTTTAATGTGTAGGAAAATATTTGTTGATTAAGTAATATATTGAAGTTTATAGATAAAAGAAATTTGTCCATGGTCATAAGGGGAAAAAAAATAGAAGTAGATCAGAACTCAGGTCTTTTGTTAGCCAATCCAGGGTATACTAAGTATTTAATAACTGGCTATCTAAGAAAAACACATTTTTAAATTTAATCTTCACCATTAACATTTTCATCATCACTTTCTTCTGTCTAGACAGTTTATTATTAAAAACAGTAAGTCAAGTTCTGATATGTAGTGTTCATTGATTCCAAAACATAAATGCTCACACTGAAAAGTTAAGTTGACTTTTGTGAGCTTTAGCAATCTCTGAGCCTACACTATCCTGAATTGGAAAAAAAAAATTGTTAATCTAAGAATACAGATAATTATAAAGAAATATGAGATAGTATTTGAAAATATTATATTGCATTGGTAAATAGCAGTGGGTTTCATTTCCAGATCTAATGCTTACTGTGTGACTAAACAAATCATTTCACAATTCTTGTGTTTTTACAATTGTAAAATGGGCATAAAAAATTGTACCAGTAATTTTTAGCTCTCAGAGTTGTCATGAGCAGAAAAGTAGCTGTGTGAATCCTTATTATCATCCTCACCATCATTATTAAGAAGATAGTTTTCCCATTAACTCTGTTATAAAGAAAATAAAAACTTCAAAAAAAAAAAGGGGGGGCAGAATGAGATTACATCTGGGCCTGATATGAGTATTAAAAAAAATTTAAAAAAAATACTATAGTCAAAGGACATATTGGGGCAGGGTTTTTTGGTTTGTTTGTTTTGTTTTTTTGCTGAGGCAATTGGGGTTAAATGACTTGCCCAGGGTCACACATCTAGGAAGAATTAAGTGTCTGAGGTCAAATTTGAACTCAGGTCCTCCTGAATTCAGGGGTGGTACTCTATCCACTGCACCACCTAGCTGTAGGGCAGTTTTTGACAGAAGGAATGCAAGCTACCAACAACTAATCACTAATAAAAGCTAACTTTTTCCTAGTACTTTCTATGTGCCAGGCACTTTACAATTATTATCTCACTTGATCCTCATAATAACTCTGAGAAGGACTTTTTATTATCCCCATTTTATAAATGGGGAAACTGAAGTTGGTAAAGTAAAGCTACTTGCCTAGGATCACATAGCTAGTAAGTGTTTGAGAACTGATATAAACTCAAGTTTCCCTTATTTCAGGCTTATGTCCCAGTGACTATATGAATGTTACAAAGAATTAGTGAATAAAATATGTGAAAATTAAAGCACCTGAAGCTTAATCTTATAACTAGTAGTTTGGCAAAAATGATAAATAGACCAAAATGTACATATAGCAAGATAGCTATTCTACTTCTAATGTACTTACCAATACATTGTTGGGGGAGGTCCAGCAATTTTTGAAAATTATTTGGAATTATGCTAAAAATATCACTACATCTGTACATATTCTTTGTTTTTTATTTTTTATTTTTATTTTTTTTTTATTAAAGCTTTTTATTTGCATAACATATGTACATATTCTTTGACTCAGTGATAGCTTGACTTGGCATATATGGCTCGCATTCACATGAGATATTTATAGCAACAGGTTTTTTTTTTGTTTGTTTGTTTTAATAGTATTGTAATCCTCCTTCCACCCAAGCCTGGGGCATTTTAGTAGAAGATCAGCTCTGTGCTGTGTCCCATAAAGGGGGGAGAGATGTCAATCTTGATACTTGTTTTAAAGAACTTATTTCAGTTTGTTGGGGGGAAATTTGGAGACATTTGGGAAGAGAAAAGCTCCACAAAGACAACTGACAGAGACTTTTGAATGGTGGACATGAGCCTTCAGAGCTCTGTCACATCATGTTGTTTGACTACTAGGACTTGCAATTCTAGAAACTCCTTAGAGAGGATCCTTCCACTGTAATCGAGATTGTTCCTTCTTTTTGAGTTGAACTGAGATCATAATTCTCAGTTAATAAATATATTTACTCATGTATTTTTAGGGGTATATTTTAATCTGCAAAACATCTCCAAGTTCTGTTTGCTGTGTTGCTTGGATAAATGGGTTTCCTCAATATTTATTATTCATACTGCCCAAGAAATGAATAAAAACTTAGCATTAGAAAAAAAAAAAAGTTTTGCAGTTGTATTTTAAATTAAGCTAGTTGTGTTTGACTGTTTTTTTCCTGTACAGCAACAAATATATGACTGTGGAAAGGAAAATGTTCTTAGCTATATATTATTAAACACAGACAATAAAAACAGTTTAGCAGCTTGAGAAAGGAAGGTGTGAGTAACTACTCTGTAGACAACAGGAAGAGCTTGTCTCTTTATGTGTAAGAATTATCTAATTTTCATTTCATTGTCAGAAGGATTGCTATGACAGTATTTCACCATATTTGTTGATGAAAGAAATAGGTATTCAAAAAAAAAAGAATAGCTTAATGTGTTTATAAACTTGCATAGATTACACTCAGTTGTATAAGAATGAGTTTGTAAAGGGTAGCTGGTAGTTATTCTTAAATGCTATGTGGAGATAATGATATCCTTACTATCATTATCTTCCATATACTTAAGTGTACAGTTAGAACAGTTAAATGCTTTGATCATAAAAGTTTTCTTTAGAATCCAGATTAACTTGCAAAATAACAATGCTGAGATGTTTTCTTGAATAGTTTTGAGTATAGATTAGTACAAGGTATAAATAGAAATGGTTCAACATTTACTATAGCTAATAAATTTTGGGTTCTATCCTAGGCTATATGAAAGATTCCTTAGGATTTAATCACTATCTGCCTACTGAGAAAGAAGTGAATTTTACTGGTAATATTCTTATCCGTTATTTTAGATATCCAAAGCTCTGTTAACTAAGAATGGTGGTTTATTTTCCTTTAAGTGCATTTAGGAATGACTCCAGCAAAACCCTCTATGTATTTTTATATAAGTATTCCTTTTAGGGGAATAAGAGGTATTCTGTCCTGATCTTAAGAATGACAAGTTACTGTGTTGCTTTATTGATTACATTAATGCAGTGAAAAAAATAATGTAGACCCTCCCAAAAAACCCCCCAAAAACAAATAAATCTCTATTTATGGTTATCTTTTGTAGTAATTAGAGTTTGGTGGGAAGCAGCCAACCTAGTAAGGGGCTACTTTCCCCCATTAGGAGCAATTGCTCAGAGATGTGACTTTCCCTTGGAATCCAGATTCATACCCCTAAAACTATAAATATTTATGTGGCAGTATAAAGATACAGACAAATTACCTTAGATTCCCAAGCCTCTATTTCCTTCTCTGTAAAATAGGTCATTTACATATACTCCAATAATATAATACTAACTTCTCATGGTTATTATACATATATATAAAGTAGTGGCCTTCATCTTATTTTCTTCAGGTAGGTCACAGTGTGGTATAAAAAATAGCAGACAGGCAGCAAGATTTGCTGAGTAAGGAGCTAGTTTCATAGTTAGAATGAGTTAGATTCAAGACCAATTAGCAAGACATCAAGCCTGTGTCAATCACTTATAGGTGTCTCACACAACTTTCTAAAACTATAAAGTACAAAGCTTACTGAAATCTGCCTTGGTAGAGGGAGATTTCCACCACCACATCCAAGTTACAAATATGAAAAATTCAGGGAAATATATCAAGTCCATGAGGTAGCTGGATTGCACAATGGTTAGAGCACTGGACCCAGAGTCAGGAAGTCTTGAATTCAAATCTTGCCTTAGATACTTTCTAGCTGTATGAGTCTGTGAAATTCATGTAATCTCTCTAACTCTCAGTTTCTTCATCTGTAAAATGGAGGCTAATTATAGGAATATTGTTAGGATCAAATGCTATAACATATGTAAAGTGCTTTGCAAACCTTATAATATAACTTAAATATGTGCTATTATAAATTGTTGCAGAGTTCAGTAAGCTGACGCATAAGAGGAATTTAGCTGGTGACCACAGTAATGTAGAAGAAAACAACACTGAAAGATTTCAGAATTCTGAACAATGCAATGATCAGTCATGGCTTCCCGCATCTGATGGTGGAACATGCTTCCTATCTTTTGGTAGAGAGGTGGTGGACTACAGATGTAAAATGAAATATATCGCATTTTTTAGACATAGTGTGTTGGGTTTTTTTTTTTTTTTTACTTGACTGTACTTACTAGAGTGGGAGAGACAAGGCAAGGAATCACTGGAATGTGAGTGACAAAAATTATTGGTAGGGTGGGTAAGTGGTATAATAGAGAGAGCAGTGGGCTTGGGATCAGGAAAATTCATCTTCCTGAGTTCAAATCTGGCCCCACCTACTTGCTGACTGTGTGACCCTGGGCAAATCACTTAATCCTGTAGAAGCAGCCAGTGGTTCAGTGGAGAAAACACTAGACTTCCTTCCAGTCAAGAAGACCTGAGTTCAAATTCAGACACAAATACTTTTAGCTGTGTGACTTTAGGCAAGTCACTTAACCCTATTTACCTTAGTTTTCTCATCTGTAAAAATGAACTGCAGAAGGAAACAACAAATGACTTCAGTATCTTTGTCAAGAGAACCTCAAATGGGGTTACAGAGGGTTGGACATCACTGGAACAACTGAACAAAAACAACAGTGCTATAAAAAAAGGAAAAGAATAATAAAACTTTTAAATGGCAGGAAGGAAGGGAAAAGGAGGGAAAGAAAGAGGGAAGAAAGGAGGGAGGGAGGAAGGCAAAGAAAGAAGAAAGGGAGAAGGAAGAAAAGGAAAGAAAAGAGGAAAGGAGGGGGAAATGGAAAAGGAGGAAGGAAGGAAGAATGAAGGAAGGAGAAACATGGAATGGATAGAGAGTATCTGATCCACCCAACCCCAACCAGCCCTCTCCCCAATAAAAAGAATTATGTCAAATAGAAGTGAAAAGATTCATCATACCTAATACTGAGCCACAGCAGATTTTTTTTTTTTTTTCAGCTCAGACCCTGGGCCAATGATACACATTGGGGCTCAGATACACATACTCAGGAGAGGAGGTGTGGCATATTAGGGACTTTTCCCTTATTGGCCATCTCCCTAGAGAGTAGCAGATATAACAGACAGAAATAAACAGCTCATCCCAACTAGGGTAGCTCTTTCACTCAGCTGTTCTTTATTCTTCTGGCTTTTTCTTAATCTTTGATGTGTGCAGTGCCCTAAAAAGACAATTTCTAATACACCAACAAATGACTATGGAGTGTTTCCAAGCATAAAAACACTAACTATGAGTAGTGTGCAACATATATATCTTCTCCTTTTCTTTCTACAATTCAGCTTCACTATTCTCTCTATTGTCCTAGTAGGAAATGAAGAAAAAATTGTGGAATTTGAAACTGGAGGAAATTTAGAAATGCTTTATTTAGTCCAGCTTTCTCATTTTTACAAAGGGGAAAACTGAGATTTTCCAAAGGTCTCTCAAGAAATAGTCCCACCTTCTGTAAAAAGCCTTTCCCATTCAACTTTAATCCTAATACCTTCCCCATTTTGTCCTATATTTGTCTTGTTTTACATAGTTATTTGCATGTTGTCTCCCCAAATAGAGTTCCTTGGGAGCAAGGATTGGTTTTTGACTTTCTTTGAATTCTCAGCACTTAGCACAGTGCCTGGAACTTAGCACAGTGACTAGCACATCATAGGTGCTTAATAAATGCTAGTTAATTGTTTAATAACCAGCAAAATGAGATTCTAGTCCAAGTCCTTTGATTACACATTTTGTTCTATTTCTATTCTTTTACAGCACTCCCCTCTGAGCAAGAAATAGTCTAAAATGTGAAAAAAATTACAACTAAGATTTATAGAACACTTGAGTTTTACAAAAAAAATTTAATTCATTATCTCATATCACCAGGACTGTGGAGGTAGATAATGTATATTTTTTTTAAAAGATGGGTCTTATGTGACTTGCCTAGTCCCACAGCTAGTATACATAGCAAAGGTAGAGTTATTACCTAGTTCTTTTTGACATTTGTTCTAGCACATTATCCACAGGACCACACTGTTTCATCTCCTTGATTTCTTACCTACTCAAATTAACTAATTACGCCACAATTCTATTCTATTCTCTTACTCTTATCTTCTTTATCCTTCTCTAATCTTATGTAATGCATTTTAAATAGGAGGGCATCTTAAGTTACTACCAAGAGTTTATGATTTAGTGAGTTAGCAAAACAAGATTATTCTGGGGTTTAGATTTACTATGAAACCTATCAACCTTTGTCAAATCATGGAGACAGTCTGGGGTTGTGAGAATATTTGACTGAGTTCTAGTACTTACTCTGCTATTTCACTCAGTGTATGACATTGGGCAAGTGATATCCCTTATCTAGGTCTCACTTTAAGTCCTTTGTAAAATAAAAATTCCTTTCAGCTCTAAAATTCCATGTTTCAGTTACTGGTTTCACAGCTTAGTGTTTTCAATTATAACTGGTGGTATGTGAATTCTTCTGGCAAATAGTGATCATAAGGGCTAATCTTTATTAACTTCCCCCAACTTAGTAACAGATTCCTTTTATGAAGAAAGATAGCTGGAGGTTAATCAAATAAAGAAAGGATCCTGCCATCTAGCTTATTCTATTTTTATATAGAAATAGACACATCTAAGAAAGGTCAGTTAGAAAAATTTAAGCCCAGAAGACATAAATATCCCTCATTTTATTGGCTGATCTCAGCATGAATGTGTCAAATGAAAAATTAAAAGTTTTTTGGAGGTAACATGCTACTAATAGCAAAATGCTAATAATAACAGAATTATTCCTATATTAAAAATAATATAAGACTTTAGATCATGGGGGCAAAGAAGGACTTTCAAGACTTTTTTTCTTATTTCATGGATAAAGATATAAAGGCTCCAAAATAGAAAATGACTTTGTCCAATCAATCACTCACTCAATCAACAAGTGTTTATTTATTTTTTATAATAATAGCTTTTTATTTTTCAAAATACATGTAAAAATAGTTTTCAATAGTAACTCTTGCAAAACCTTGTATTCCATATTTTTTTCCTTCCCTTTCTTCCTCCCCTATCCCCTAGCAAGTAATCCAATATAGGTTAAATGTGGGCAATTCTTCTAAACATATTTCCACATTTATCATGCTGCATAAGAAAAATCAGATCAAAGGGGAAAAAATGAGAAAGACAAAAAAAAAAAAAGCAAGTAAACAACAATAAAAAGGTGAAAATATAATGTCATCCACTCTCTGTCCCCATAGTCCTTTCTCTGGATGCAGATGGCTCTATCACAAGTCTATTGGAATTTACCTGAATTATCTCATTCAACAAGTTTAGTAAGGGCTTACTATGTGCCAAGTTTTGTCCTAAGCACTAGGGATAACAAAGAAAAAGAAAAAAACAAAATAAAAATCAGTTTCTGCCCTCAAAGGACTTATATTCTGATGAGCAATAAATATGTATATATATTGGTATATACAAGCTATATACAAAGATATATGATCTAGCCTTGTAAGGAAAGATATTAGCAGCTAGGGGTATTAGGAAAGACCTCCTTCAGAAGGCAGTGTTTGAACTGAATCTTGAATAAAGTCAAATATTCTAAGAGGAGGAGCTAAGGAGATACAGTATTCCAGATATGGAAGATAATCAATCCAAAGATCTGGAAATGGGAGATAGAGCATTATTTGTGAAGTGTAGCAAATAGACCCATAAAGTACATCTGGCTGAGGAGTTTATGGAGAAATATAATATATAAGAAGCCTGGAAAGATAGGAAGAGACCAAGTTATGGAGGGGTTTTAAATACCAAATGGAGGAACTTCAATTTGACCCTAGTGGTAATAGGGAGCCAGTAGGGTTTATTGAGAAGGGGATAGTCACACAAGGAGCCAAGGTCACTCATGGTGAGCAGATTTTCTGGGACTAAGTTCAGTTCTCTTTCTGCTCTGTCTTACCTTGTTAATCATGTAATCTAGCAAATATACCAGCTTAATTAAGTCAGTAAGGGACAAGTGGAGTTTAGAACAGTGCCTCAGACTTCACAGTGCTTACCTGTAAGTATTCTTACCTGATGCTACTTTTGTTCCCATCAGAAGCCCAGGGTTAGAAAAAGAGTTAACTTCCTTGACTTATGCAAACCATAAGGCATTATATAAATGCTGGCTATTATTAGTGTTACTGTTACAATTTCCAAGATACTGTAGGATCCTTTTTATAACTAATGCAGAAATTGTTTGCAAAAGATTCTGGGTGGATTCTCACAGAGTCTCAGAACTCTTCTTAATTTTAAACAGCTATAAGAAAGAGGAACTATTAAGTGCATGTTAGGTTTATGAGAAGGAAGACGGGGAGGGAAGATAGTTTGTTTATATCACAGAATTGTAAGGTGTAAGAGCTAAAAGGGATATTAAAACATAGACTATAGAATGTTGGAGCTAAAAAGGAACTCAAAACAGAATTTTAGAACTAAAAGGGACCTTAGAATAAAGAACATAGAGTCTGAGCTGGAAGAAAAACAATTTCATTGTCTATGTAGGGGACTTGGTTTGACATACCACTGGGCTCTGGGAAATAAAGAACAGAATTATGATGGGTCTCTCTGACATTCCCATTAAATCCTGGATTATCATGAATGTTAGTGAATATCTGCTCATCTTGAACAAGAGTAACTTGGGTGTAAAAACAGATTTTGTTTAAAAAAAAATGCTGTTTCAAAAGACTTGATTTTCTTTCTACTGCTATGTATAGTTTATGTATCTAAAAATTATTCTGGAAAGGGGTCCATAGGCTCTGCCAGGGAGATCCATGACACAAACAAGGTTAAGGACCTCTGGGCTACTCGATCTCATATAAACTTAAAAGAGTTGGGAAACCTACTCTAGTTAGTCACATTCTATTTAACCCCAAAAGGATTTTCAGGTGCAGTGTGAGAGAGAAAGACTGACTCTGAAAGCAGTAACTACTATAGGCACAATGAACTGCCTTAGGAGCAGGTCTCCAGCTTGTTTTAGTCTAAAGGTCTTGACCTTAGTAGTTCTAATGTGATCTGCTGACAAAGCATTCAGAGGTTTGGATACAGAACTGGACACAAACATTATTGCAGTGATGCCATCAAAAATGAACTAGAATGTATGACTACTGGTTTCTTAAAGAATATTTTATTTTATTTTTTAAACCGGGTATAACTTGACTACCTATCTCACAGGATTGTTATAAAGAAAACACTCTATACTTTAAAGCACTTTAGAAATGTGAATTAGCATTACCATTATCTCTACTTTCTTTATAAGAACCCCAACCTAATTCCTTACTGAGAACTATGCCTGGGATCTCAGGAAGAGAGATCATGTGCTAAAATATTCCAAAGTGCCTTAAAAACAAAAAAAACAAAAAAACAAAACCCAGAACAGGGGGTGGTATAGGTTAGGGTGGTTGGTATATAAAAACAGAAAGAAAGAAAAAAATTCTGTACTATGGAATGAACAAAAAGGCAATCAAGAAAAGTCCACAGTATAAAAAAAAAAAAAAAAAAAAAGGGAGGATATGGTTTCCAACTTCCACTAAATACAAATATGGAACAGATGGGGTAGGGGATGAATTTGGACAATACAGGGATGCAGTTTGCTTCAGGGAAAATTAAGTTAATTTTAGGGGGAGGGAGAGAACCAAAATTGCTTCTTGGTCAACGACCTTCTGGTAAAAATACATGCCACTGAAACTTAAAAACAGCCAAGGAAAGGAAACTTCTCTACTTTGAGCTACATAATTCACTTTCAGCTAAAAAAAAATCTCATTTTCCCTCTTAAACAAAGGATGCAGGAAACATTTAATGAGTGAACCTCCCCTGATGAACAATATGGGTAGCATTACTCTTTTCCTCTTCTTGCTTATTTATTGTCAAGTTTTTCCACTAATGGGGACAGAATGTTGGCTTACAGAAATTAAAAAAAAAAAAAAAAGTGACTGGCCCTCCCAGAGTCTTACAGGGATACCAAACAGGCAAAGACATTCTCTTCAAGTTTACATTTGTGCTCTTGGTGGATTCCCAAGATAGTTGTGCAAGCATTTATGCATTTGTAGAGGTCTTTAAGGTCATTAAAATGCCATAAGATGGTTTGCGATTACCTTCCCTCTGGAAATGTATTTCCTCTTTGCTTTTTGTTTCCATTTGAGGATAATGTATTTTATTACATCATCATAAACAAACAAATTGTATAAGAAGTATAGAGGGCTAGAGGATAAATATGACTCCAATTTAAATTTATGAACATTCTTTTCTTCTCCTCTCCTTCCTCACCCCCACCCCTTCACCCCAAATTTGATCAATAAAAAGAAACTGAAATATTTGGAAAGAAGCTGGATTTCAATTCAAGTGTTCTGGATTTGAAATTCCTTTCTGATATTCTCTTCTTAGCTCTGTGACTTTGGGCAAAACATTTAACCTGGCCCTCAGTTTAGTATCCTGTAAAATGGGAATAATTGTGCTTATGATACCTACCCTCTCTAAGAAGGCTTTGTATAACAGAGTATTGTAAAAATGTGAGTGAATTGTAGAAAGAACCACTGCCTTTAGAGTTACAATAGTTGGATTTGATTTTTTTTTTTTTTTTTGGCCGAGGCAATTGGGATTAAGTGACTTGCCCAGAGTCACACAGTTAGGCAGTTTCTGAGATCAGATTAGAACTCTGATTAGAACTCGGGTTCTCCTGACTTCAGGACTAGTGCTCTATCCACTGCACCACCTAGCTGCCCCACTGGATTTGAATTTCAATTCTGTTTATATACCATCTTTGTGATCCTGGACCAAGTCACTTACCTGTTTTCTCCTCTGTAAAAATGAAGATCTTTGATGAACTAACCTTTAACATTTCTTCCATTTCCAAATCCTATGAAACATATCAACCTTAGCTCTTTCCACAACTAGAGTATCTATTCCTTTATCTTATTAGTAAATGAATTTATTTGATTGTGCTCAATCCTTAAACCTTCCTATTTTTAAGTATTCATTTCCATATACATGTTGTAATATTCATATATCTGAATCTATATATGTAAAACACTTGCCTTGGTTTTTTAAAAGATTTGGTACCTTTCTGCTTGATAAAAGACCATTTCTCCTCTGATATTTTTTAGTTATCATGACTTGCTTTCTGAACTGAATTAGAGATATATGTGCAGGAATGCACATATATGGGAATGAGTAATCAGGAAATAGCCTAGGAAATTACTTTTGTGTTGTGTATCCTACTTTACATAGAGCAACATCATCATCAAGGGGTGTGATTCTGTCCATTTCTTTTGGCATAACAAATGTCACACTCTTGTCTACATTGCACCATGTGGCAACACCATCATGAAAACACAAGTTAATTCACTGAAAGGAAATATCTTGTGAAATCTGGATTGCATGGTTTGGGTGAAATTTGATTTTAATTCACCATGCTTCAGCTTCTCCTCTCAGATTGCTTTGATGTTAATTGAAGAATTTATCTTTTTTCTTTGACTTAACAATGATTAAAAAAATAAAAGATTGTTTTTTTTTTAAAATCCAAAATAGTATTGAAGAGAATCCCTCAACATCAGTAATAATATTCCAAATACAGGACTTTGAACTTAGTTCTTTCCATGGGACATATTGGACACATATTGGGAAGACTTTTTTCCCGGCATTTTCAATATACTGAAGGGAATTACTGCAGAGATTTTTCATTTTTCATTGACATTATGTAGTAACAGATACATTAAAAGCATTCTCATTATTGTGTCTAAATAGGCAGCACCCTTGGTTTTTACAATAGAAATTCAGTAACAATTTTCTTTTTGTTTCTGGAAGTTTTTTCAAGGTAGATTTAAATTCAGTTTACTTATAAACTCCTTGAAGTTCATAAAATATTTTAAGTTATCTCCAGAAATAACAGTGTATAAACTAGAGAGAACATTTTCCTGTTTTATTTATATTTAAGATTTTTTCACTGAGAAGGAGAAGGAAGAGGGAGAGAAAAAGGAGAGTACTTTTTTGTCTTGGATCACACAGAGAAGAGTTTGACATGGGGGCTATGGGCTAAGGTTCAGAACAGTGGATGTTCACTGTTTATTACATTTCTCTATGTTTATTCTACCAAAGAGAGACAGTATTTTCCATGTATAACTCCTTAACCTGACTTTGTTATTTCTTTCAAAAGTACTCCAAACCTTATGCTGTCCTGGCATATCTCACTCTCTCTTTAAAAAACACACACATATACTTACACATACATATATGCATATATATATATATACACACACACAATGTGTATGTATATACTTATACACATATATAGAGAGATAGATTACATATGGTCATTTAGTGGGTTTTATTGTGTTTCTAGACAAGGTATATATTTTTTTAAAAGGAATGGTTGTTTCATACTGTAATTAGAGATTGTTTAATATTACAAGAAAGAAGGCAGGAACAACACAGAGCATAATTGTTCTCTGGCAAGGAGAAGTAACACATTAGGAGATAGCATAAATAGTCAAATTTGACTCCCAGAGGTCAAGAGGGAACTAAATAATTTTGTCACAGAGTTCGGTTATTTAAATCAATATGAGCCCAATTTCCTCTTTGCTGCTCTGCTCTAGGTATTGTATGGCCCAGTTCTTAAAATAAGGGGGGGAGGGGGGAGAAACAGAGAGAGAGAGAGAGAGAGAGATGAATCAAGTCACTGATAAAAATTTTACTTTGTGTGGATTTTTAACTAAGAAGGTGGGGAAAAAAATATTCAAAAAGTCAAAAACTTGTCACAAGCCAAATGAAATAGTTGAAATAAAGCATTTCCAGATTGTGATAACTGTTTCCTAATAGTGATTTATGAAGATCCCTTACAATAAAAATGAAAGTTAAACAGGAAAATATTTTGTAAATAAAAGTGATTCCTTTATTTTTAAGGTCTTTTGTAGAGGTTTACAGGATCTCTAACTATAGCCTATCTTCATGAAAAAGAAATGTAAAAAAATAAAAGGCCTATGTTAATTGGTGGAATTAAAAGGGTTGATCTAGATGGCCTCTGAGGTTCCTTCCAAATGAGATTCTGTAATTCTGTGAATTGTGAAAACATGAATCTTCTGAATTCTTTCTGATTTATAGCCAAAAAAATGCTGAATTAAACTTTATACATCTCCCTCCCATCTACTGCTCATGTCTTCTGCTTTTCAACACAGGATTAATTTTCATTATGTTTTCCATGTGGAAAAATATGGCTTACTACTCATGTCCCTTTTAAAGATATTTTTATTTTAAAATAGTAACTTCTAATTAGGAAACATATTATTTCCACATGGTTTTTTAAAATTAACTTTCTTTTCGGTGATTATAAAATCACATGAAAGCCCAGGGGGGAACTATGCCTCAGTGACAAAACAAATTTGCCACAAATCATTTTACAAAAGAACAGCAGGACTTTAGACTAAACTCGGGAACTGTTCCTATTCATCATCCATTTGTTTTGGAAACTCCACCCTCCTCCTGCCATGTTCAATATCTAATTGGCATTCTGACACTTCAGATAACTAAACATCTGCTGCTCGGATGCATCTTGGAAATCCTTTGTTCTGTAAAGTTGGAGTTCAAGGGGGTCCCTCTGCTGATATATTGGAGTCCCACTATTGTTTGTGCAACTACTTTCACTGAATGGAAAGAAAACTTTAGCAGACTATTATGAAAATGTTGACCCTTCTCCTCCCCTCTTTTCCTCCCCCCCCACCTCAGCCTTGCCTTGTGCATACTCAATGTATTAAAATGGAGATATCTATTGTATAAAATCACCAGGCAATTAGACCAAAGAAAATATTTCTAAAGTCTCTTTGATAACCAGTTAGGAATCTATGAATTTATCAAAATTTCTTTTGAGCCTGTTTATGATTTTGGCTTACAAAAACCTTGGGGGATGAAGGAGGGGCTATCTGGAACAAAACAACTGCTGAATTGCTCTAGTTATCACTTTTCAATGCTGAGAAAACTAGTTGTCACTTTCTTTTTCTCCATTTAAGGGATCACATTTAGTCATATTTTTATCATGCTCTATAACCACTTCCGTGGCTCCCTCTTGTTATATTGTAAAATTCTTCTTCCTGACATTCAAGGCTCTTCACAATTTGGGGCCTATAGTCTCCATTCTTCACTCATTTTACTCACCTTTTTACTTTCTAAGCTCCATCATCACTGTGTTATTTTTGGCTGCACTCCCCAATACACACTACATTTGACCACTTGTATGCCTTTGTTGATGATGTTACCTATATGCTTCAGATACCTTCCATTACCCATTTTACCTATTGAAATCCTACCTAAGTATAAGAGGTGGGGGGAAGAGACAGAGTGCTAGATAGGAATCAGGACTTGGGTTCAAATGCTATCTTTGCTCTTTACTACTTGTAAACAGTTCCCCTCTCTGGGCCCATTTCCTCATTTGTAAGATGCTTATCTAGGAGTTTTTAGCTTTCTACTTCAAAATGTGTGATCTGATAAATATTTCCTTCTATGATTCCTTTGGTTGGTAACTTTTGCACTTAGACCTCACATATTATATAGTTTTTCAATTCAATTCAACAAATGTTTTCTATTTAATTCTTTAATTATCATGTAATGTGTATGGTCATCATGTTTGTGCTTCACAATAATGATAGTTGCCATTTATATATGATCACAGACTTGGAGTTAAAAGAGATCTCAGCTGGTAAATGTTTGAGACAAAATTTGAACTCAGTTCCTGCATCTGAGACCAGAGCTCAGACTCACTCCACTAAGTTGTCCTGCTAATCAAGGAACTTCAGGAGGGCAGGAATGATATATTTTTTTTGCTCTCTTTGCTGCTATCCTTCACATTCTATAATCTATCCCCCTCATGACTGACTATTTTCCCTCAGACTATGTCATTCTCCTTCTCAAAATTCTTCAATGTTTCCCTAATCGTTGTTCATCTGAAGCCAGATTTGAATTCATGAAAATGAGTCATCCTGACTCCAGGTTTGGCACTCTGTGCACTATGGCACCCCTAGTTGCTCCCATGAATGGTTCAGAATGACATAAAAGATCTTTCTTGAGTTTCCACCTATTTTTCCAGGCTTACTAGCCCTCTTTGCACACATGCTAGACTAGATTTCCTTCTTGCTTTTGTCTCTCGGTTGAACCCTTAACTTTCTTCAAGCCCCACATTATATTGCAGGAAGATTTCCATGATCTCCCTCATTGTTAGTGCACACTCTCTTTCCATCCTTAAGTTACCTTGTATTTATTTATTCATTTGTGTAAAATGTTGAATCTTCCAATAGAATGTAAGCTTCTTAAGGGCAGGACCCATTCCCCCTTCACCTCCCTCTTTCTCTTCTTCCCCTCCCCTCGCCCCAATATCTTCAGACTGGTACAATGCTTTAAACATTTGAAAAACTTAATTTTTATTGAATTTAATTAAAATGAATTTGACTTTGTACTTCCAAAGGAATGGGTTTAGTCTAGATGTCCTTATAAATCCTTTCCATGTCAAAATCTATGATCCCTGGAGCCTGGTCCCTAGTAATATTTGTAACAATATTTCTTTAAGAAGTATTTGTTGAATGAGTGACTGAAATACACTCCACTCTGTGAGGATGACCTTATGAAGCATTATTACCATGGTGTACTGTAGAAGCCTTTAGGTTTGATGACATAAAGGGCATTTGGGGCAATAGGAATATACTATGATTACATTTGCTATTTATGATGATTTTTTTTGAATATCCTTCTGATTTGGTGTCCTATAGCCAGTTTTAAAGTAACCAGTAGAAATTAGGAAAATCTAAAAGGTCTGAGTTAAAAGTTTCTCTGAAGTGTGGTCCTGAAGACATGAATCAGCAGTTGACAAAGATTAATCTTAAGAGTTTTGTCCAACCTTGTAGGACCTAGAATGGCTCAAGACTCAGTTATTTCCTTAATCTTAGCCACAAATCTACCTTATTGAAACAGTGAAAAGGAAAAAAAAAAAGTACTTGCATAATCTAAGTCCCTCTTTAAATCTTTATATTGTCAAATAACTGATTTAATTGAATTTTACTCCTTCACTGAATTATTTTAATTTCCTGAAGTCTCTGTGAAGTAACATTTTCAAAAGAATTTAAACTAGGACAAGCTTTTTGATCTGAAACACACATGAATTTTTCTTATTGTATCTTGCTTTTTCCTTGGCATAGGGAAGGGGGAGGATTCTGCCTAATCTGAATCATCATTATTATTGTTATTAATAAAACATTTCTCATTCCTCATCTCTGTCAGACCCTATTCTGGGCATCTAGGTGGTGCAAAGGATAGAACCCCCAGCTTGAAATCAGGAAGATATCTTCATGAGTTTTAAGTTTAGTTGCAAAAGCTTTTTAGCTGTATCACTGGGAGAAAATCATTTAATCTTGTTTGCCTCACTTGCTCATCTGTAAAAATGAATTGGAGTAGAAAATGGCAAACCACTCTAGCATTTTTTGTTAAGAAACCCCAAAATGGGGTTGCAAAGAGTTGGATGCAACTGAACAACAATGGCAGATCCATAGAGAACTGCAACAGCTATGTTGAGTAGGATGCAACTTTTATAAATGTTTCTAGTCCCTACCCCCATCTACAGGCTCTAGAATCCCACAAATTTGAAGGTGGATGGAGACTATCTAGTTCTAGTAGTCCAGCCCCTTCATTTTACAGATGAGGAAATCCAGGGACAGAGAGGACAAGTTATTTGTGCAATATCACACAGTTACTGGTTGAGCCAAATTTAGATAGAATTCAGATCTCCTCATTCCCAGTCAGCTGTGCCACTCAACTGTTTAACTTCTTTATAGTTGGAGGCCTTTAAAATTATTACAGGCTACTGAGTGAGATCCTGCTGAGTGAATTATGAGAGCCTCTGTCTCTTTGCAGCCTTGGATCAGCTGACCCCTTTCTTGCTGGCACTTCTTTACAATCATTAACATTTAAAGTGGGAAAGAGGAAAATAGCTTCCGGATCTTCTCTCTTCCTCCTTCCCCTCCCCTTCCCTGTTTCTTCTCCTCCTCCTCTTCCCCTTTCTCATCCTCCCCCCCCCCTCCTCTTCCCCTCCTCTTCCTTGTCAGGTATTGCCATGCTTGAACAGATGTGTCCAGCTCATTTCCCCAGTATAAGGATCACTTCTATTTCATGAAAGGATTCAGTTTGTACAGTCTCTTTTTGGAGCACAGTAGCCTTTTTAAGTAGGCAGTTGGCTTTTCTGGATAATGAACTCTACACCAGGGTTTTCCATTTTACCAAAATAAGATAAGATAAAAGAATATGGAATATGCTGTTGATTCAGAAGGGCTTAATAAAATATGCTCAGACTAGGTAACCCCACTCATACAGTGATTGCTCTGTTAACTTTCATGCCTTATGCCAGTAGCAAATAAACACTTCCCCACCCCTACTTCTATAATGATAAGTTTGTTTTTTTTTTTTAAATAAATACTGGGGGTTGATGGAATCATGAAATTCCTGAGATTTACATGTTATTTTCTCTCATATTCAAAATTAAACTAAACCCCAAACTAAAACTATATAGGTTCTTTCAAAAAAATATATATAGTATACAAATGTGAGGGAATATAATTGCATCCTAAGAAATGACAAACATGAAGATTCAGAGAAACATAGTTAGACTCATATGAAGTCACACAGAGTAAAGAAAGCAGTATCAGAACAATTTATACAAAGTACACGAACTGAGTCATTGTCTTTATCAATAGCATAATCATTCACAAAAGCATAAGCTCAGAAGCACACCAAAACAAATAGAATGTTTGAAAATTATTATTTTATTAAAAGTCAAGCTATGTATCTTTCAACATACAATCTCTAACACAAATAATTGGCAATTTGAGGCATTAGGGATGTTCATTTTTAAATTTTTTTCTTTGAATATTCATTTTCTTGAATGGTTACTAAGTTTTAGAATTTTTTAAAAAGTTAAAAAAATTGTGCAGTAAGATTATTGTATAAATATGTATACATTGAAAAAAAAAGTTTAAAAGAGAGAAAGGGAGAGGGCTAGAAATTGGAGAATGTGTGAGGGGGTAGAGGGCTAGTTTAAAACTGTGTCAGAACCATATAGATTTACTCCCAGCATGGTGCAGGCTTTTTGACTAAGGGTAACATAACAACCAGGTGTTAGGCCTCAACCCCACTTCAGCTATTGTTTGGTGCCATCACATGGATTAATCCCCTCTGTCAGTCCAGCCAGAGATGCTCTTGGAAAGAAAGGCCTGCATAGCATCACAAATGTCAGATCCTGCTTTGATACACTTTATCTTTCCTTATCCCTTCAGACTCACCATGACTACTCTGCCTGACAAGCCCCTAGAATGCTTTAGAATCCATGTATGTGGACTGACAGTCTGGTTGAGAGGGGGAAGGGGAATCTTTCATTTCTTTACTTTTCTTTTTTTTCTTTTCCTTTTTCTTCTCCTTTTTTTTTTTTTTTTTGACAGCAATCATTGTTGATCTGATAAGACTTTTCAGGGGATCAAATTACAAACTGAGAATCCCAGGAGTCAGTGATTCATTAGGAGTTATCCTTTGGTTACAGGAAGTAAACAGCTTCTGAGCTATGCATTTTCCATGTAAATATGCCACAGTCCACTAGTCTTGTCAGAGGTGTGACTTTTTATTTGGGCTGAGTGGGGGAGGTAATGCATTATAGTGCCTTGGATTTCTAATGTGAAACTACAAAATATTTACCAGCTAAAATATATAATGATAGACAATAATAATTTACATAATGCTTTGATAAAGTTTACTAAGTATTTTCTTTATAACTATACAAATAGGACAACTGTAATCCCCTTTTCATAGGTGAAGAGACCTCCCAGACAAGTTAAGTTACTTAAGATCACATGGCTGCTGTCAGAAAAAGATTCAAATTTAGGTCTCAGTTACCTAATTCCAAGACTGAAACTTGTTCTATAAACATTACTGTCGTGTCTATCCACACACATGGTTAATTTAAGTTTCTATTTTAAGAAGGCAGCATGGAGTGGTGGATAGAGAGTTAAAAGCTCTCAGAGCCAGGAAGACCAGAGGGTTTCAATTCAGGTGGTTTGATGTATTGATGGTGTTTCTAGGCAAGCCACCTAACCTCTCTTGGCAATTTCTAAGACAATAAAATGTAGAGAAGGTGCCCCTCTGCACTGATATCTATCAGTACAATGGGACTGGATGCTTCTGTACCCATGAAATCACAAGCCCTGTCTCTAATATTCATGCTCACTTGCTATTTATTAAAAGATGAACTGGCTGGCTTATTTCCTCTGTTTATGGATTATAGAATTTACAAACTCTTCATTAGAGATGAATAAGCAGATGCAAAGAGTCTAAGGGATTTTCTCAAGATCACATGGGTAGTAAAAAGTGGTCAGTGTTTGAACCAAGGTTCTCCAGATTGAATATTCTTTCCACTATATATCATGGTTCATAAACTTTCTAGTAAAAGTCCAGAGGAACAACAACAACAACAAAAATGTAATTTTCAGAAGTCTACCCCAAATCTCAACATGAATTCTAGCACTTGAAGATGTTATAGGAAGATTCTAAAAATAATAATAATCCATTCTCTCATTTCTAACCATTTAAAAATCAAATATGAAAATAACTAGTATCTCTTATTTCCTACTAATACATGGCTAAAGTCAAATAATTCTCATTTCCTCTCTCTTTTCCACTTCCATTAATTATGAAAGTTATCAGTGCCCTTTTATGACAATTTTTCTTTTTCTTCCTAAATGTGTGACATATTAAATGTGGAGTTGGTTTAATTTAAATTTATTTTCTGACAATATATGGTTACCTTATTGTTCTAGGACAGAGAAAATGAACAGTAAGCCTCCTACATGTTATTCTTGTGATGGTATCCTGGAAATTGTCCTAGTCAAAGTGATTGATTAAATCCAAGCAATCACTTAAATTAAGCTTAAGAACTTGTTTCTTAATAATAATAATATACATTTATGTAATACCTTATAGCTTACAAAATGTTTCCATTATATGCCTACATTACAATCCTATGAGAACAAATTATTATTTTAATTTTACAGATGAAGAAACTGGAGCTTCATGAGTGACCTGCCTAAGATTATGTAGCTTGGAGAGACTCAATCCTAGGTCTTCTGCCTCCAAATTAACCCTCTTTTCACTCCATGAGGCATCATTTTTTTTTAACTTTATTTTTATTAAAGCATTTTATTTACAAAACATATGCATGGGTAATTTTTCAACATTGATCCTTGCAAAGCCTTCTGTTCCAAATTATCCCATTCTTCTCCCCTAGATGGCAGGTAGTCTAATACATGTTAAATATGTTAAAATATATGTTAAATCCAATATATGTATACATATTTATATAGTTATCTTGCTGCACAAGAGAAATGAGATCAAGAAGGAAAAAAAATACTGAGAGAAAATAAAATGTAAGCAAACAACAACAGAGAGAGTGAGAATGTTGTGTTGTGGTCCACACTCAGTTCCCACAGTCCTCTCTTTGGGTATAATGGTTCTCTTCATCACTGAATAATTAGAATTGGTTTAAATCATCTCATTGTTGAAGAGAGCTACATCTATTAGAATTGATCATCATATAGTTTTGTTGTTGCCGTGTATAATGATGGCTCCTGGTTCTGCTCATTTCACTTAGCATCAGTTCGTGTAAGTCCCTCCAGGCTTTTCTGAAATCATCTGCTGGTCATTCATGAGGTATCTTTTACCAAATTTTTGATGCCATCTATTCTTTCCATAAAACAAAACTTTTAGATATTCTAATATTTAAATATTAGAACACAAACTGGTTTCTAATTCTCTTTAATGTTTTATTTTTCTCAGTTACATGCAAAACAATTTTTTACACTTGTTCTTAAAACTTTGAATTCTAGCTTCCTCCCTCTTCCACCTCTATTGGGAAGTAACGTGTGAAGTCTAATTCACCCTTCACAACAACAAGTTTAATTAACAGAAACTAGACCTTAAATTGGAAATTGAGGGTTTGCCCATCTGTAGCTGAACAATTTGTGGTATATGGTTGTGAGAGAATACTACTGTGCCATAAGAAATGACAAAGCAGGATGGTTTTAGAAAAACCTGAGTTCATATAGAGTGAAATGAGCAGAACCAGGAGAAAACTGTATACAGCAAAAACAATATTCTAAGAATGACCAACTGTGAAAGATTGAACTATTCTGATCAAGATGACAATCGAAGAGGATTATGTTAGGAATCATGATGAAAAATGCTACCTACTTTCAGAGAGAGAGAATTGAAGAATTCTAAGTACTTGTTGAAATATACTTTTAAAAACTATGTTTCTTGTTTTATTGTTGTTGAGTGGCAGTGGTTTTGTGTTTGTATTTGGTAACATGGCTAATAGGGAAATATGTTTTGTATGACTTCACATGTAAAATTACTGTCATTGCTTGCTTTCTCAATGATGGGGGAGGAGTGGAAGGAGGGAGAGAATTGGGAACTCAAAAACATTTTCAAAATAATGTATGTTTAAAATGTAATACTTTGATATAGAAAAAGAAATCAGACATAAAATATAGTAATGACTAAAATTTAGGCTTTCTAACTTGTAAATCTATTTTCCTATTGTGACTGGTAATGCCTTACAGTATAATACAATCAGGAGGAAGGGTTTAAAAATATGGACAAATAGGCATAATATGTGTAATATCATATATTATACTGTTTTGAATACCCTTGCATTTTACCATATAAACAAGAATGAAGTAGACTTTAGGCCCTGTTGCACAACCTTTAAAAAAATATTTTTGGGAAAAAACAGTATAGGAAGATTCAGTGTACTTGAAAGTTCGTATCTTAATTTAAATCTTTAATAATGAAAAGTGTACTGCCATTCCAAAAACCATTATTCAAAGCATGCAGAAATAAATTAAAACATTCTCTGCTTCAGCACTTGACTTTTTACTTTAGTTGGCTAAAACTTTAGGAAGGGCCACGTAGATTATTAAGTCTAGAAGGGATATTGGAGATCCAGTCCAAATCTCAACTGAGAAAAGAAACTAAGTCTCGAAGAAGTAAAGCAGTTTGCTCAAGGACAGGGGGACAGAGCAAGTAGGGGACAGAGCCTTATGCTTTGCCAAAATTGTTATTTCAGATATCAAGAAATAAGCTACTTGTTATGTGTCCTTCTAGATCTTTAAAAATAATTGCATTTTATATATCTTACTAAAAAAAAACTACTATATAGAATATTAGAATAATTCAATCAGTTCAAACTTTTAGCTAGCATATTATCTCATATAATCTAAAAACTTGTTTTTCTTTAAAAAAAAAGTTGCCTTCCTAACACTGATAAAAAGAGTCATCAAGTTAGACTCAAAATAGAAGGTGGAATGAGTGGTAAATACACTGATGTTAAATCATTAATTGATTCAACTACATAGTTGATCTATTATATTCTTTCAATGGAATTTTTTTGTTTAAAGAGGATTATGTGAAATCATAACTAAAGCTTCATTAACTTGGAGTGATTTATTTTTTGGTAACCAGATGTTTGGTTATAGCTGATAAAGCATGAAAAACTGCATTCTTGGCTGTTTATTTTTCAAGGGTGTGTTAGGTAACAATGACAAATATTATGGAGCTGCATTACTCCTCCTTACTGACATGCTTGTGACTGATCTTTTTTTATCAGATGAAGTGGAAACTTACATACCAAAAAAGGAAAATACATTCTAAAGAATATCTTTGTGTAGGACAGCCTGGTAACAACAAAAACAATAGGTAACAACTAGTTAGAAAGAGATTTCGAAAATATTAGAAGGCCTATCATTATATTCCTCTTAAAAAAAGAAAAAAAAGATTAATCCTCCCCCTTTCACCCCAGCTTCAGATTAAAAAGTACAATAATTTAAAAAAGAAAATGAAGCCCCTGCAGTCTTCAAAAAGCTACATACACTAAAACATCTATATAACCTTATAATTAATGAGAATACTGAGAAGGAATTACAGAATGGAAATTAATTAAAAGGTTAGATTCTATATAATTTCTTATTTGTTCATTATTTAAAAAAAAAAAAAAGGCAAAAAACCCAACCCTCAAAATCTGATTGAATAAGATCTGAGGAATTTCATGAAGCAAACAAGTAAATCATTTGTGTTAAGCAATGAAAAAAAAAAATCAGGAAATGACAACAGGAAATGTTCTGAAGACAAAATGCATAAGAAGAGCCCAGATCACTGCATACATTATGCAAATCTAATCAAATGATTCCACAGATGAAATGCAAAGGAACTGAGTCACCTTTGTCACTGACAACAGTCAGTCTTATGCCTGCTCTGGAAATAGGAGAAGGATCTCTGATCTAAATTCTGCACACAATTGCTAAATCAAATTCCAGCTCCAGGTGATTAGTCAGTTAACAAATTAAATTACCCAGGCTATAGTTTACCAGGCACTAAGCAGGCAGGATTGGGCAACTGGGTACACAGTTCAATGATGACTTATGCAAAAATGAGCATTGAAAAGCCCCAGGCTTATTTCTGACCCTGCAGTATTGGAGCCTATTTTAATTTTCATATCAGTTGGTCAAAATGTATCAACCTAAAGACATTAAATCAATGCTGAATGCATTCTGTCCTTTGTAACTCATAGATAACAGTATCTTTAGACTATCTCCAATCAATTTACAGCAAACCAAAAATGTAACTTAATCTTTCAGGAATTGCTAAAAAAGGAGCAAGAAATGTCAAGGTTTTTCCTAGTTAAAATTTATATAGATATATAAATATAGATAGATAGATTAATCATTTCCAGGAAAGGAAATCCTAGTGATCTGATTATTTTGTTTGATCCGAAGTCAACTTTTCAAAAGTAAGACTAGTGCTATATCAGATGGGAAGGGGAAAACAAAACAAAACAAAACAAAACAAAACCTCTGCAATATTTATCATAATAAGCAAAGAGAAGAATTACCTGGAAGTAGAATGTATCATAACATTGTTTTTCTCTTTGCATTCTTTTAATGTGAACTCAGTAGTACCCTGTTCTATTAGTTTCTAGTAGAAATCATGATATTCCAAGATTAGACTAGTTTAACTAGTACTCTACACATAGTAGGTGCTTAATAAATATTTGCTGGATTGAATTAGTTTCACAGCTTACTTTCTATTTGCAATAAATGAACTTTATATTTGAAAGGGAATTTGTGGGAATTCTTCAGATGTTTGACTTCATCATCATTCATAGCACTCCAGTTAATTCTGTAATCTGTGTATAAAATGAAGGCTTAACTTAAATGAATCCTGTTTTGGAATAAACACATTGCTACAATGAATTAAAGACTTGTATTAGGGTGGATGTGATTTAGAAAACTTATAATATATACACACACACAACTTGCATCAAACCAGCCAGTCTCTTTTTTTTTTAATCAACTGATGTTAATATTCAGATGCTTTTTCATATCTTATTGCTGAAAATATATTTTTGGGTGCATTTCAGCACAAGTTACAATAAATTTATTACTTATATAGGGGGAAAAAAAAGAAGTCACGATATTCTCTACCATTTATGATGCCAGTACATAATAACTTCTGGCATTGTCTTCCAGTCTTGTCTGAGCTCAGGTTCCACATGCACTACTTTCCTAAAAGAAGACAAAATAAAGCAAATATGGATCAACTACAGACCACTCATGCTGAGCTATGTAGTGTATAACACAATACCACTTAGGTGGAAAGTGAAAAGTTTTAGTCAATTACATGTTTGTTTTTTGTTTTTGTTTTTGTTTTTAGATATAAGGTCAATAAATGAATTTGACCACTTTCTTGTTCAGATCATGGGACAGGAAGAAAACTTAGAGATCAGTTAGTCCAATCTTTTTATTTTTTGGAAGATGAACGTGAGACTCCAAGAGATATGATTTGCCCAGGCTCACAGAGGAAACAAAACTTTTCTGATTGCAGCTTCTGTAGGAGCCCTTCTTGAACCCTTTACACTCTCAGCTGCCAGTGTCTTCCCCTCTGAAATTATCTTCATTTCCTTGATATATATCTGCATAAATACCTAATTTTCATATGTCTCTCCTTTAAAACATGAAGTCCTAGAAGTCAGGGGTTGTTTTTGCTTTCTTTCTGTCTCCAGTATTTGCATGTGATAAACACTTAGGTAGGTGGCTAAGTGGCCCAGTGAATAGAGTGCAAGACCTGAGTCAGAAAGACCTGAGTTCAAGTTGTGCTTCAGACACTTAACACGTGTGTGACTCTGGAAGAGTCACTTAATCCTGTTTACTTCAATTTTTTTCATCTGTAAAATGAACTGGAGAAGGAAATGGAAAACCACTCCAGTATCTTTGCCAAGAAAACTCCAGATGGAGTCATGAGTCATACACGACTGAAATGACACAACAGTATCCTCACTGCTTAGCAAAGGCTAAGTACTGTTTATCAGACTGAACTGTTAAATTAAGTGGCAGAGATGGAACTGGAGTCCAGTTCCTCTCAGGATTTTGTTGGGATGGGAATTCTCAGTCCGAGTTCTTCTTTGGATGCAAATGAACAACTCCTGGGTAACTTTAAAAAGAAGAATTGGGACTACATAACTCTTAGTTTTGTGTCAAAGACAGGAATTAGACCCTGATTTTTCTGACTTGAGGCTGCTTCTCTCTCTGTTATGCCAAAATGCCTTTCATTTTTCTATTTATAAAAATATATAAAAGTTATTTTAAAAAATCCTGAAGGCTAGAGAACCAAGACAGATTTCATACCAATTAAACCAAATTAAGCAATTTCATACCAAATTCAAAGCAATTAAATCTCACTTGCAAACATAATTTGACAAAAAACTTCCTGTTCAAATATGACAATGCTCTCGTTTATGAATGTGTTTTGAAAATGAATGGATACTAATTGTATAGATACTCTAATATTACCCCTAAATTTCTATTAAATATAAAATATGCTATCATAATATAGGCTATTACTTACATATATATATATATATATATATATATGAGATATACAATTGTGTGTAAATTATATGGAACATAACTTTTTTATTAGGTATAGGAATTAGACCTGTAATTTTATTGGCATAAGGAAATCCCAGGTGAGGAAACTCCACCCATCCAGTTGGTACCTTTTCTGCAGGTTATAATTATAAAGAGTTGCCTAGAGAGCTGAGACTATTAAGAGATCTGGCCAGAGTCATTAAACTCATATGTTCCAGAGGAGGACTTAAACTCTGGTATTTCTGGCAATAAGGCAACTTCCTATCCACTATGCCTCTTTCTCTATCAATTGTAATTATGATCTTATTAATCAACAGAAAAGGCATTTTATTTTTCAGGAATTCATTTCAGAATCACAAAATAATAAAAAATGTTATTCAAGTCTAGGCTTGGAGCTATTCTCTGGATTAGGAATCAATCAGAAGGTAATGGAAGGGATTTTGGACACTAAGCATCTAGTCTCCTCTTTACCATTAACTATGTATGCGTCTTTAAGGACTATGCATCATATTTGGAATCAGAGAGATCAGGGTTCAAATTCTGCCCCGATACTCATTAACTATGTGTTTCTGGACAAGTTATTTTATCTCTCTGAACCTCAGGCAACTCTTTAAGACTATTAGTGATAATTAGGCCAGTAGAGGAAGTTTCCAAACCTTAGTAATCTGTAGCATGGATACTAGGTTAGGGAAATGTGAGAATGTTCTGAAAAGTTTGCTTTGATTAATCTTACTGGTATGAACTGTCCATTGCTGCCCTTGGGCTTGGCTTTTAAGAGAGAGAAGTCAGACATCAGGGGCCTGGGCTACATGGCTGGAAAGAATCCTAAAAATAGTAGTAGCCAGCATTTATATAGCATTCTAAAGTTTGCAAAGCACTTTACATATGTTATTTCATCTGATTCATCCAACTTGATGGAGTGGTGGGAGGAAACCCTGCTAGAAAGAGACAGAGACCAACAGGAAGATAGACTTATTATAGAAGGAGAGAAGAAGCTGTTGCCAAATGGGAACTCAGAAGGAAAGGATGCTTGGCACTCAAGTGAGCCATGAAGGAGGAACAACTCTGGCTTATTCTTTTATTTGGTATTATGAGTCATATGGACTGTAAAGTTGACTCCCTAATACTCTTGAGTTCTTCCTTCTGTAGGGAAACTACCCTCTGTCTTCAAGATTATAGAAATCTCTGAGAAGATAGAGGATCACCAGAGAGTAGAGTTACTTGATTGTTTAGCAATTTTGACTTCTATCATGTAGGGGATACACCCAGGCTAATATTGTAAGTCTGGAGGACTGTGTGTGTGTGTGTGTGTGTGTGATATTGTTAAGTCATTTTTTACTTTGTTCTATTCGCCATCATCCTGTTTGGAGTTTTCTTGGCAGCGATAGTAGAGTGGTTTGTCATTTTCTTCTCCAGTTCATTTTACTGATGGAAAAACTGGTATGTCCAGTGTTATACAGCTAGTGTCTGAGGTTATATTGGAACTGAGAAAGAGAAGTATTTTTGGTTTCAAGCCTGGTGCTCTATCCACCAAACCATGTAGCTCTCCATGTATAGTATATACATACTTAATATATATTATCATAAATTTAGAGGACATGCACATATACTCCTCTAGACTTATAGTAATATACATTATATATAGCATACCTCTGTATATATTATATACATATGTTATCATAAATCTAGAGAACACACACACATATATGTGCATACTCCTCTAGACTTATAGTAATATACATTGTATATATATAGCATACCCCTGTGTATATTCTATACATATGTAACATGTTATAAATCTAGAGAACACACATATATTTATACTCGTCTAGACTTATAGTAATATACATTAAATATATAGCATACCCCTATGCATATTATATACATATGTAACATCATAAATCTAGAGGGGATACAAACATACTTCTCCAGTATATTATAGCATAGTCCATATATGTTATATACATATGCAACCTCATAATCTAGAGGACACACATACATATACATACATTCCTCTAGACATATATATATATGTATATTTGGATATATCTCTAAAACATACATATATATGTGCACACATGCATATATTCATGGGAAAGGTGAAAGGTTAGTTGAAAGAGGAGAAGGAAGGACAATTAGATGGTGCAGTGGATGGAACATTCTCCCTGGAGTCAGGAGAACCTGAGTTCAAATCTAGCCTCACATACTTAAAACTTACTAGCTGTGTGACCCTGAGCAAGTCACTTAACCCCAATCCTCTTGCAAAAAAAGATTGGGGGGAAGAAGGAAAGTTATTTTAATTGTTTATGGGCTAAGACACAAGTGCTTTTTTGTGTTTTTTATTGGGATAAATAAAAATCTGTCCAATATTTGATGTTTTATTAGCCTGAATGATTGCACAGAAACCGAGAGTCCTTTTATATTGAAGTCAAACTCTAATATTATCAGGGGAAATTCTGAGGAGGATTAACCAAAGAGATTATTGTGAAGTACATCTCTCAACATTCTCCATCTCGACTCATTCCCAAAAAAGTACCTGGTTTGTATGAATTCAGAACCATAGTTCAGAGTTATTTGGTTATATTCATATAGACCTTTAAATGTATAAGGTAGGTTTGTCTCAAGTCTGTGAGATAAAGTGTGCAATTATTCTTATCCCAGTTTTTGGGTATTGAGACATAGATAGGTGGAGTAAATATCTTGTCCATGGTCTCAAAGGTAAGAAGTGTTGGAGCCATCTTAAACCCAGGTGTTCAGACTTCAAGTTTGGTAACCTGGTCCTGATATGGAGACTGCCTTATTATCTTTAAATTGGTGGGCAAAGAGAGACATTATGGTGGGGGGAATGGTGGGGGAGAAGTACAGCAAACACTCTGCTGGTATTTATCGAACAGTAACAAAGTCAGGGTAACTTTGTTTTGGAATCCTTTGCCTCCTTGTACCCAAGTGCTACCTGCCTCACACCGTCCATTCCTAGATTCAGTAATCATTCCTTTCAAATAGGCCTTTTCTGCTTGACTACTGGCAGGGCTCTCTTTAATTATTTTCTGCTAAGGCCCCCTTTTTCTCCTTCCATTTTCTTTCATTTGCTTTAGGCTAAAACTCTTATTTCAGAAAAGAGCACTGAAATATGTAGATAAAACTTCATTAGACTAATTCCAAAGGAATGACTTTCCCAATAATTTTTTTTATTTTTATTTTTTTATTTTATTTTTTGGTCCTGGAATCAGTTGTCCAGAGGCAATTGAAGGTAGTCAGAACTAGGAATTTGGAGCCCTGAGTCTAAGTGCTGCTTTTTATGCCTGTGTAGTTCTGAGCACATGTTTCTATCTTTAAATTTCCTCAACTGTAAAATGAAGGGGTTGGGTTAGATTAAATAGTTATTAAAATTCTGATGCCAAGTGGATAAAAATGTTTTTGTTATACAACAACTTTACATTTATTCATATAATTGAAAAAAAGCATTTATAAAAATGCCTAATATTGGGCAGCTAAGTAGTGCAGTGCAGGTCTAGAGCTGGGAAGATGAGCCTTCCTAAATTAAAATCTAGCCTCAGATACTTATTAGATGTGTGACCCTGGGCAAGTCATTTAATGCTAATTACTTCAGTTTCCTCATATGTAAAATGTCTTAGAGAAGGAAATGGCAAACCACTTTAGTATCTTTGCCAGGAAAATCCCAAATGGGATCATGAAGAGTCAGGCATAACTGAACAACTAACTAATATTTTCAAGGTTATGTGCTAGATAAATGCTAGGGATGCAAAGATGAAAAACCACAGAGTTCCTGCTTTCAATTAGTTTGCATCTCCAATATAAAAGCTTATAACATTCTGCTTTGAGGTTATACTCTGAAGTCATCCCTGGTACAGAAGTGAATGTTCTGTTAGGTAAAAGAAATGTTCTTCATTTCCTAGTAATTATAAAAGTATTTTTTGAGGACTAACACTTTCAAATTAGGTCTTACAAGCATCTCTTCAATATGAACTAAAATCCCCTTGTTTGTTTGGGACAATTGAGGTTAGGTGACTTGTCCAGGGTTACACAACTAATAAGTATCTGAAGCCACATTTGAACTCACATCTTCCTTACTCCAGGACTGGGACTCTAATAGGGGAGGCAACATGCAAATAATTATGTATGTACAATGTGTGTGTGTGTGTGTGTGTGTGTGTGTGTGTGTGTGTGTGAGAGAGAGAGAGAGAGAGAGAGAGAGAGAGAGAGAGAGAGAGAGAGAAAAAAGAGAGAGAGACAAAGAGAGAGAGAGACAAAGACTCAAAAGTCTTATCATGGTTTTAAACTAATAAAGTATTGCTTGTTTACAACAATTAAAGTTTAAAACTTCCCTAAGCCTTTTGGGTTGGGACATCATCTATCTGCACCCACTCCACACACACAGTATAAATGGAAGAACAAATATAAATATCAGAACAATCAGGGAAAACAAGGTTGAATTTGATAACTTCTAGGTTCTTTCCAACTTAAACTTATGGAGGAGATGACATTCAAGTTGGTCCTTAGAAGAGGGAAGATACTAAAAGAGAAAAGGAACCGGTGGTATCTCATAGAAAGAATAATGACCTGGGTTAGGAAGAACCTGGTTTCCATTCCCACCTCCAGGATATACTAGTTATTTCACTGTGGACAAACTTTTGTCATATCATTATATTTTTTTCCCCTTTTCCAAAAGTTATATAATACCTGTAGAACTGACCTCGTAGCATTGCAAGAATCAAAAGAAATAATGTATATTAGGTACTTTGCAAACCCTTCCAACAGATCAATAAATGCAGCTGATGTTGTGGTTATTTCTCTTTTGGCTCATCATTCATATCAGCCCCAAGGCCTTTCTTTTTCTTTTTCTTTCTTTTTTTTTTTTTTTTTCTGAGACAATTGGGGTTAAGTGACTTGCCCAGGGTCACACAGCTAGGAAGTGTTAAGTGTCTAAGGTCAGATTTGAACTCAGGTCCTCCTGACTTCAGGGCTGGTACTCTATCTGCTGTGCCATCTAGCTGCCCTTCTTTTCCCCTCTCCTTTCTGGATGCTTTTTCTCTTAGTGACTATATGAATTCAATTATCATCTCAGTGCTGATGACTCCAAGATCTGTACATCCTATTTTCCCTTGAGCTCTAGTCCTATATCATTACCAAATATCTACTGGATTTTTTGAAATGGATGTCCATCTCAAACTCAACACATCTAAAACAGAATTGATTGCCCTTTTTCCCAAACCCTAACTTCACCATTTCTGACAAGGCCACCACCATCCTTCCAGTCTATCATATTTATAAACCACAGAGTTATCCTGAACATCTTCACCATCAATAGCCAATCAGTTCTCAAGCCTTTTTTTTTTTTAATTTTTTTTTTTTAATTTGAGGGAAGCCAGGAAGAGCTCATCAAGGATCTGTCTACTCTCTGCCATCTTAGCTCACAATCCAGGCCTTTTTTATTTGTCCATAACATCTCTCCAACTTTACTCTTCAAGTGGCTATCTCTGTATTTCAAGCCCTCAACACCAATTGCTTAGACTATTGTTAAAATTTTCAAATTGGTCATCCTGCCTCCAGTCTTGCCTTGTATTCCAGTTCATAGTCCATACAGCTGCAAAGTGACAAATTGAAGCCTATGTGATGAAGGTACCACAATCAAGGTACCTAGGTAGTTGGGACAAGCAGGTGGTACAGTAGATAGAGGACTGGATGTGCAGTTAAGAAGATTCAAATTCAAATAGTTTAGTAGCTGAGAGATCCTGAACAAGTCATTTAACCTGTCTCAGTATCCTCATCTGTAAAATGGAGATAATAATATCACAGTACTTCAAAGGGTTGTTGTGGAGATAAAATGAAATTATATTTAAGGAGTAATATATATGTTTGGTTTTGTTATTATTATTAAAAGATCATTTGATGCCAAATCTAGAGCTCATTCCATGCTACCACACTGAATATACAGTCCGGTCTGCTTGGATGATAGAAATCCTCTTTATTATGAAATCTAATATTTCATGTACTATGTACAAAGTAATATCAATTTTGTGGGATGATCAGCTGTGAATGACTTTGCTATTCTAAGTAATACAATGATCCAAGACTATTCCAAAGGACTGATGATGAAAAATGTTATCTATATCCACAGAAAGAACTGTATATAGTTCAAATATAGATGGAAGTATTTTTTTAAACTTTATTTTTCTTAAGCTTTTCTTTTTTAGGGGGGAGATCTATGTTTTCTTTCATAACATGACTTTTATGGGAATGTTTTGCATAACATCACATGTGCCTTCTCAGTGGGGGAAGGGGAGGAGGGAGGAAGGAAGAGAATCTGGAGCTCAGTTTTAAAAACAACTATAAAAAAATTGTTTTATATGCAACTGGAAGAATAAAATATATATTTATAAACAAACAAAAAGAAAGCTAACATTTCAAATTAACTATCAGCAAAACAGAAACTTAAGGAATCTGCTTTTTAAATACAATCTTCTTTGCTGTGCTTCCCAGAGTCATGCTTATGTGAAAAACAACATCTTGTCTTGTTCTTTGGAGGGATCAGAAATGGCAAGTGTTCCTGGGTGGGTATTGGGCTCTGTTGCTTTTTAGTGTCATCATTCTCTCCCCACAGCTTATGTACATGGGCATCTTCCGTTCTTCTAACTAGTTCCAGGACCTTGGAATTCAGCATGACCCCTAAGGGCTGCTCTAATGCAATCAGTAGGAATACTATATCCAGAGCCAGTCCCCAAATCAAAGGCCTGGATAAATTACAGCTGTTATAAAGAAATCACCTTTTCACCTTGGCCCCTCATATTCTTTCAGTTTACAGTCATAACTCAACAAGACCAGCAACATTTGTCATTAATAAACCTGGTCGGATAAACAAGACTTATGGGTTAACAAGTAACATGGACAGAAATCTGAGAAAGTGAAAAGCTCCAAACAGGAGGTGAAAATGTGCTTGAAAATATTTTAAAGAAGGATTTGTTGGAGTCTGTATTGATTTTGTATTTGACTACATTTTTCTATAATAAATAGCTTTATGACTAAGCAAAGGACAGCATCAGCATTTGTATGGAAGAGAAACATAGTACATTGACCTAGGGTTGACAGTGATGGTGTTCCCAGGCTTAAAAGCATCATGTCCTTTCTCAGCATATATTTCTTCTCCATCCCCTTCACTATTACCCTGATGCACCAACTTTCATAGGATTGTTAATGGAAAAAAATAAACATTAGACACTTAAATACTAGGGAATATGTCTTTAAGAAAGTTGTGTTTAATTTCAGTTTTCAACAAACACTTATTTAAATGCCTTATCTTTAAGGTGCTTTCGGTAGAGTGAGGAAGATGAAACACATCCAAGAATAACCCTCAGACAAAACTGTTCCCGGACCTTCCAGAAAAGGATGAGAGGATTAGGGGAGGGAAGAAGAAGGGGTGGTTCACTTTTAGCTCTGGGAGATCAGGACAAACTTCAAGATGAGATGGCAATTGGGTTAGCTAGATCTTGGCAGAGAAGAAGCATGTCAATGGGCAGAGATACGGTGGGAGGGGAAAAGGAGGTTGGAGATTTTCCAAGGTAATCGAAAAGTAATTTTCTTTATATGTCTGATAGTCATAGACTTGGGTAAAAATAGCTCACATCCACATAAGGCTTTTAAGATTTGATTACACATATTATCTCATTTGGTCCTCACTTTTAGCTATTAGGTAAAGTGCGATTATCATACTGGAGGACAACTAGGTGGCATTGTGAATAGAGTGCTGGGCTTGGAGTTGGTGAGACTTGAATTCCAATGCAGCTTCAGACACTTACTAGCTGTGTGACCCTGGAAAAATCGCTTCATCCTGTGTGTCTCAGTTTCTTCATTTGTAAAATGAGCTGGAGAAGGAAATGATAAGCCACTCCAATATCTTTGCCATAAAAAACATAAATGGGGTCACAGAGAGTCAGACGTGACCAAACAACATTTTAAAAATGAAGAAACTCACACTTGGCAGGTTAAATGAGTGGAATTAATTAAAAAAGAAAAGACATAAAGGAGAGGGATTGAGGTTCCTAGAACATTGGACAAGGTTCTAGTATGACAAGCAATGTCATACTCTCTTGTCTGTTGGCAATTGTTTAAATAACTTGATTTTTCTCTTTTTTTTTAATTTTTAAAAACTTAAAAAAATTTTATTTGCACCTTCTTCAGAATCTCCATAGGTTAGAGGAATTTAGTTCTAAGGTTGGAAGGAACCTTAAAGATCAATTAGTATAATCTTTTTACAGGTAAAGAAACAGACTGACAGGGGAAGTAACTTGCCCAAGCTTTGTTGTAATTTAGTCTTTTCAGTTATGTCTGATTCTTAGTGATCCCATTTGGGTTTTTTTTTTTGTTTTTTTTTTTTGTTTTTTTTTTGTTTTTCAAAGTAGTAGCTTCCCCTCTCCTACTCCATTTCCCTCTCCAGCTCATTTTACAGATGAGGAAACTGAGGCAAACAATCACACAGCTAGGATGCATCTGAGGCTAGATTTGCACTCAGGAGGATGTATTCCTTTCTCCAGGTAGGCACTCTCGAGACACCTAGCTGCCACAAGTGGACCAGTTGGAATTTGAACTCGGGTCTTCTTCATCCAGGATCCATACTGTAAGTTCAGTGTTCTTTCTCTTTCACCCTTCTCATTCCAAAGTCGCCAAACAGAGACAAAGAACTCAGCTCTCCTGACTCGGAAGGGAAAGGCCTTTCTCCAACTCCAGCATGGTGTTGCTCTTTGGAACAACAGACTTCTACGAAATGTAAATTAAGGGAATGCTACAAACCTTGTGGCCTCCTGACTCTCCATGCTTCAAGCACCAGAAGGAAATCCAAATCGTGATGACTTTATGATGGTGAAGAAAGGGTTAAAGCTTCTTTCTAGCATTACAACTTGTACCTTCATGAAATATGTGAACCAAGTTAGCCACTTTTCCTTGCAAGGCTGAGAGTAAACAAAATATACAATGCATTGCTACTCTGCAGTTAAGATCTCTATCAGGAGCAACCAGGAATGAAAAGTTATCAGCAGGTCATCATCATAAGAACACTATAAAATATGAATATGGGTGATCACAATTCTTTCCAACTTTTTTTTTTTTAGTTAGGACCAAATCTTACAAATAAATTTTCAAGAATCAATTCAATGTGCCGCAGATGCACAGATAGTCCTTATTACCTTGAACACTGCAGGTTTTCTGTAGTGCAGCCCGAAAGATAATCATGGAAAACATAGTTCATTTGTCCAGCTGCTCCAAATAGATTCCTGGTGTTTTGGGAAGTGTTTGGCTTGAAACCCAAACTGAAATGCTTCTTTGATTTTTTTTCCCCCCTAGAATTCCTGACACTATTTGATCTAATTATTCATAATTTGCAACACAGCCCCTGTTGAACTGGACCTCTGTGAGGTAGGGACAATTGAGGGAAAGCAAAAGAAAGAAAACGGTGTTTATCTGCAGCTTGGTAAAAGATCATGACCAGAAGCAACAGAAAAAAATAATAAATCAATCATTAGTTTCTTGATGGGTATTTTAAATATTTAGCTTAAATTGTCTTCATCTGGACATCAGCTGTTTTCTCTGCAAACACCATAACTTTGTTGGCTACACAATGCTGGGAGCCTTCCCTGCACCAGCTGCAAAGTGCCTTTCGTGTTTTCAATTTAATGTCTTTTGGTTGGTAGTTCACATTAACATGGAAAGAAATATACAACTTGTGAGTTGGGAAAGCAGTTTTTACTCATAAAATCCTTTGATAGTTTAGCCATCTGGTCACAGTGAAAGAGCCTCATAAAAGAGGCCCAAATAAGGTGAAAGGTCATTTGCTTCGTGGGTCAAGGGGGCCTAAGAAGGTTCGCTAGAGTGGACTTTACTAAAAGGATCCCTGACAAATTATTACACATGCCAAGACTTTTTGGGGAAAGTATTTGATTACAGTGTCCAGGAATGTTGTTGATATTTTGCTGGGGGGGTTGTTAGGAGGAGGAAAAAGGCCACTGGAGGAGGAGGGCAAGATTCTATGTTTAAAAGACATTTTCCCAATCTTAATATAGGCTGCCAATCTTTATGTCCTCCCTCTTCCCCTCTTCCCTCCCCCCTCCCCTCCACCCCATACCTGCAGACACATTCTGAGCATTTAGTTTAATTATGTTTTCTGTGCTCTGGGCAATATCAATGTGTTCAGAAGCATGTTTTCCCAGGAAGTTGGTAGGACCAGACTTTTTTCCTAATGCTTTAAAACAAACAAAAAAAATTTTTTTTTTACCCAAATTACCCTAAAGAAAACCCGAACATCCTCAATTGCTCTTATTTTTTGAAGTTCTCTAATGAAATAGAAAAAGGAAACTCCACTTATAACCTTGGTGCTATTTCCTGCGTGCATGTCAGCATAACTAACCATATTCATTGCTTTATTTCTAAGTAGCAATCACAAACAGAAAAGATCTGAAAGAGATGAAGAATCCTTTTCTTTAGAGGGCTAGAGAGAAAAACAGGGGAATTAACTTTGCTTTATGAGGTGTTTGATAGTAAACCCTAATTAGCAAAAGTACAGTATGGTGATTTTCAGCTACTGGTTTAATGCTTCAAATATATATCTTAGATAAAGAAATGCAAAGTGAAAAAACTGTGGAGAGTAATTTCCTTTATTTAAAATTAGAATTAGCTAAGATTTTATACTTAAGTACTTTGTAGGGAGGGGTAGATATAAATTCAGAAGCTTAAATATTTTATGAGTAGGACTAGTTATCTGATCTAAAATATCTTTATTCACATAAGAATGCCTAAAGGTTTGCAAGACTTGAATGGCACAAGCTCTGGGCTGATATGTAAAATCCTCAGATCGAAGATATAAGTAGCCAAGCATTTTCCTCTGTCTTTTAATCATGAATTGGGGGAAATGGGTGCTGCACCTGTGATTATAGTTGACATTACTTAGAGACGGTTGGGGACAGTCTTCAGGTTGGCAGAAAAGTACTTTGCCTACACAGATAGGATTTTAGGGATGCTCAAAAGGTGAGTATTCTCTCTGTATTAAACATTACTACACTGATAAATGTACTTACTCCTGGAAATATGATAGTATTACTAAGTTGATGAGTCTTTTTTCCATAATCAATTGATTAAGCATGTTCTGTGTGCCTAATACTGTGCTGGATGCTATATGAAAAATAGGAGCAGCAAAAGAAGATCCAGTTTCTTAAAAGACATGAGAGAAAGGATAGGAAAAATAAAACAAAATAAATTTAAAAAGAGAAAGAAAGGGTGGGATGGGAGTTTGACCAAAGCTTCAGAAAGAGAAGATTGAGAAAACTAAAGACATTAAGTTTCCTACTTTATAATTTGACCTAAGGATATCCTATATGTGTACATGTAAATGTGCCCTGTTTTATGTACCACTAAGATACTATCAAATCATTTTGGTCCTAGATCTGAGACCCCGATGCTTCAGCTCTAAGAGTCTCAGTTTTCCCTTCTGTAGAAGGGGTTAGCAATCATGCTGTACTGGAAATCTTTGAGCTGCTCTGAGCATTGAGCTAAGAGTTCAAAGAGACCCCAGGGCTCATCTACTTTGATACTATTATTTTATAGATGAGGAAAATTAAGGCTTATCTAAAGTTGTGACTTGTCTAAAGTCACACGGGAAAGAACCATCACCAGCAGGATTTGAACCCAAGTGCTCCTGCTACAGCACCCATATTCTTTTAATCAGATGTGAAAATATTTTCCTTTGCTTCTGGCAAGACTCAATTTAGGTGCCGCCTCCTGCAGGAAACAAGCATTATATTATGTGCTTACAATATGTCAAGCACTACCTTAAGCACTTAACAAATATTTCATTTGATCCTCACAACAACTCTGGAGGCGAGTGCCATCATTATCCCCATTTTACATTGGAAAAACCGGCTGCTGACTTGTCCATCACTCAGCTTGTCCTGTGTAGGATGGATGGGAAGGGACTTCAGACCCAGCTTCCATCTGCTGTGTCACCATGATGCCCTTGTGATGAGAAGCCTTCCTTGCCTCTGCTGATTGTTAGCATTCACTCCCTGCTCAAATTCTCTCTTACTCATCTTAGAGACAGCTACTTGCTGCAGTGGATAAAAAGTTACCTTGAATCAGGAAAACCTGATTAAGTGTCCTGGCTTGGACACAAGTGACCTCTGTCTTAATTTCCTCATATGTAAAATGGGAATAATAATAGCAACTCTTTCCCAGGGATGTTTGAGTACCAAATAAGATCAGATAATGTATGTAAAGCACTCTGTAAATCTTAAAGTGCCATGTAAATGCTAGTGATTATTTTAGTAAATGTATACCTATGATAGAATATAATCTTCTTGTGAAAGGGATTGTTTTTCATTTTGTCTCAAACCTAGCATAATGTCTTACGCTTAGAGGATGCTAAATAAATGATTGAATTGTTGAAACAAAGTCCCATATGAATTTTATAATGGAAAACTAGGTGTAAGTATCACAATATTCTTTCAAATAGATGATAGCTGTACTTTGTATCTTATTTGATCATATAATCTGAATCTTTGAAAGATAGAAAGAGAATTGTGGAGACTGAATGTGAATCGAAGCATATTATTTTCACCTTTGAGGAGTTTGCTTTTTCTTTCTTATGGTTTTTCCCTTTTGTTTTGATTTTTCTTTCATAATATGACAAATATGGAAATATGTTTTAAAATATTGTACTTCTATAACCTATAGTATATTGCTTCCTGTTTTGGGAATAAGGAAGGGAAGAAAGGGAAAGAAAAAATTTGGAACATAAAATCTTACAAAAATGAATGTGGAAAACAATCTTTTATATGTAATTGGAAAAATACAATATTATTAAAAGAAGAAAGATATGGAGAAAGGGTGGAGCTAAAAGTAAGCTTTTAAAATCACAAGATTGGATCCTTAATTCCCGAGGACACTTAACCAAATTACCTCAGTTTTGACTGACAAATTCTATTATGTGACTTTGAGCAAATCAGTGTACCATTACCATCCTTATTTACCTCATCTGCAGAATGGGAATAACACTACTTGGTCTATTTGCTTTAACAAGGTAGTCAGGAAGACTTTTTAAATCTTAAAGAATCTGAGGCCATTTCATTTTTGGGAAAAAATAAACATGCATCTTAAAGTCATTTAGCAAGCATTTATTGAATGCCTCTTTCTCAGGGAACACTGTGGCCATATGCAACAGAGTCTTACTTTCAGGAGATTTCAGTCTACCCATAAAAACAACTAGAGAACAATTAATTACAAGGCAGGCAAGCATTGGGACTGAAAGTAAGGCAATCTGGGTTCTGATTCTATCTCTCACCTAAATAGTTCCCATTTTTCTAACTCATGCTGGATAATGGGGACTTCAGTGGGTTTTTTTTTTGGTTTTTGGTTTTTTGGTTTTGGTTTTGGAGTCAGAAGGCCTAAATTCAGATCCCATATCTTTTACCTATGTGACTTTAAATAAGTCACTTAATTTTGGTTTGTCCTCAGATTCATCATCCATAAAATGAAATGGCTCTTCTGGGTAAATTTTAAAATCTTTTCAGTTCTGATTCTACATTTCTTTCTTTTTTTTTTAAATTGTATTTTATTTTTCCAATTAAAAATGAAGCTAGTTTTCAACATTTTTGTTAAGATTTTGAGCTCCAAATTTTATTTCTCCTTCACTCTTCCCCCTTTCCCAAGATAGCAAGCAGTCTGATATAGGCTATACATGTATAATCACTTTTAACATATTTTCATATTATTTCATGTTGTGAAAGAAAAATCAAAACAAAAAGGAAAAAACTATGAAAAAGAAAAGTTTTTAAAAAAGTGAAAATAATGTGTTTCAATGCACATTCAGTTGCCATAGTTTTTTCTCTGGATGCAGATGGCATTTTCCATCTCAAGTCTGGTGGAATTGTCTTGATATGATCCTAAATCTGTAGTACTTTATAGTAGGAATATTTTTATCATTCTTTTCTCAAGGTTGAGATTATTTATTGAAAATTCAGAGAAATTTAGAGCAAGAACTTTGTGGACCCCACCTCTCCCACTAACTTCCTTATTTCTTTTTTTAGGCATCATGATACTTCTAATCACTAAGGTGTATAACACAAGCTTGAAGTCATTTTCAATCCCTCACTCTCCCATATTCCACATACTGAATCAGCAGTCGAGTTTTGTTGATTCAATCTTCACAGCATCTCAAACACCTGTCTCTTCCTCTCCATTTATACCACAATCATGCTAATTTAGACCCTCATTTCTTTTTTCCTGGATTATCCAACCAGCCTCTTAATTGGTCTCCCTGTATCTTACCTTTACCTTTTCAGTGCTTGGCTTCTAAATTGATATTCTTAAAACACAGATATTACCAACTCATATCCGTTCAAAAAGTTCTGATGTTTTCCTGTTAATTCTAGGATCAAATGCTGGCATTTAAATCCCTTCTCTCTTCAAAGTCTTTCTAGGCTCTTTGCCTAGAATTTGCCTTTCAATTTCTAGACAAACTGTCTCACTTTTTGTCCCCCATGTAAAACATTCTATTTCCTATCTATCTCTATGCCTTTGCTGTTCCCATTGGGTAGAATATTCTTCCTCCTCCCTCTGTCTCTTAGAATCCATAGCTCCTTTCAAAGTTTAGTTCAAATGCCACCTTTTATAAAGTCTTTCCTGATTACTTCATTTAAAAGTTTTCAAAAGAAAAAAAAAGAAATTTACATGATGACTTTATTATATGCTTAAAAGGAATAGCAAATTGTATATAACAGATTTGCAGTTTCATATGCAATCATCTTTTTTATTATAATATGTTGTAGAAATGCTTATTTTATTCCATAAATGAAAAATATATTTTAAAGAGAACTAATTATATGCATAATGACCACAATAATATCAAGGAAAATAATGCTAAAATACATCAGATCTCAGATGAATGCAAAAGTGAAATAATATATCCTCATCTCAGTTGAGAGTAATAGCCTACAGGTGCAGAAAGAGGTGCTGTTGAACAAAGTCTACATATTGGCTTATTTTGCATAACTTTTTGTTGTTTTTATAAGAAAAGGCTTTATAGATGTGGAAAGGGTATTGTAAAACAATAGCTATGAAAAAAAGTAAGATAAAAATTTTTTTAAAGATAGTAAATTCTTTTTACACCACTCCATTGTGAAGAACAGCTAGATGACACAGTGTATAGAGCCTTGAAAACTATTCTTCCTAAGTTCAAATCCTTAATTGCTTACTTGCTGTCAGACTCTGGGTAAGCCATTTTATCCGGTTGGCCTCAATTTCTTTATCTTAGAATGGGCTGAAGGAAATGGTAAACTATTCCAGGATCTTTGCCAAGAAACTCTAAAAGGTCATGAAGGGTCTGATGTGACTGAAAAATGACTAAAAAACAACACAGTGAAGAGTATCTATAAAATGTAAAATCTGTCAAAAGAATACAAGTTCATGAAATAGAACTGAAGCTTAGATATTTTCTTGTTTAAACCCTTGATCTTACAGAGACAGAATTTGAGAGAAGTTAGATGACTCTATCTAAGGTAATATAGGTAGTAAGTAAGAGTTGTGATTTGAACCTAGAGCTTATGACTCGACTGCAAATCTTTCCAGTAGCCAGTATGATCTCAGGAGAGTTGATTTTTATTTAAATGCTTTATTATGCATCAACATTTCCCAAACAGAGATCCAAGAAACCCTGGTGTCTCCTATTATATAAATAGGCTTCCAGGATAACATTTAAATTTTAGTGCATTTTTCCTTCTAAAATATTGAGTGTGAAATTTTGTATGTATCAAATAATTATGTGAAGTAATTTTTTGGTATGAAAAAGTTTTAATATCCTCAATTTCCACCCCTCCCCCCAATTTTACCAATCTTCAGATTCATATTCTTTCAATATATTGATTTTAAGTCCTCATATTCTCTAATATGGTAGGAGCAATATATCCAAGGGCCCTGCCACATAATCTTAGCTAGTTTTTCCCAAGGCCCTACCTTATGCAGGCTAGATTATTTTTTTTTTCTTAAAAGGCTTTGAAACTGTTCTCAAGACTGAATTGGCTAAACAAACTGCAATCTTGGTGATTGATTTAGCTTTATGTTGTTGAATTGGGAATAGAAAAAACTAGGACACTGGGAGTTAACTGGATCATCCTTTAGGCTTCTAACTGGCAGACCATCCATCATAGATCATCATGAGCAAGGTAGATACACCCGGAGCTATGATGGAGCCTGCTCTAACTGGCTCTTGAGAACCTTGTTTAATTTTCACTGGGAGCATTTATACCTGAAAATCTGGCAAACTACAAATCAAGGCTTGATTTATTATTTTGTTGGTTGTCTAGACCTAAGAAAGTGATGGAAAAAATGTTAATAACTCAAATTAAATTTAAAAGTGTGTCCTGGTACATGGTGATTTGTTTAATATTTACCAGCATAGCCCTGGTCATGGCCCATTGACTCAATGCTGTATACTTGCTGAATGTTTTTCCCTAATCCAAATAACTTTTCTCTTCTAAGTTTAAGTAAATCTTCTCTTGTTAATTGTCAGATGTTTTATAGGTATATCAGTTTGTTCCAATCAGGCTTGAGTTAATATTCTGGCCTGTTAAATTTGGCCAAACTAATTTTGTAAGTATTATAGACAGCATTTATTCCCGCACTTTCTTTTCCCTCCACTTCCCCATCTGTTATTGTTGGATCAATAGGATAGTTCTTTTGTAATTGTTACTGTAAGTGATTTTTCTTGATAAACAGCAAGTTATGTAGTTGAAGGAGCCTCAGCTATTTCTACAGAAAATGCATAGAATTATAAAACCCTAGTTTTAGAGTTGGAAGGAAAGTTGTATCTGAGGCAGATACAAGTGAAGTGATTCAGCCAGAGATTCTGAGCATCAGTGGGGAATGTTGCACTTGATCTTGCTTTCAGCCCCACACAGAGGTGATGTACTTGTATCCTTGATCACAACTCCCTTCCCCAACCAACCGTAACTTACCCAATGTGTAGCCTTTTGGTATTTGAATGTTTAGCTAGGTCTCAATTAGTATGAACAATGAATCTCCTGAAATGGTCACATTTTTCACATTAATTTGCTCTGGATATTTCCATTGACCTGGACTCAATTACCATATTTTACATAATTATAACTTCAAATAATTCTAATCTGAATACATGTAATTGGTACTAACAGGAACATAGCTATAAACTTCTTGAAGGCAGGAATTGATAGCATGATTATAGCAAGCCTGTCTTGCTTATTTATATGTGTATTTTTAGGATTTAGCAGAATGCCTACAGATTTCATTGTGCCTGTGTACCTCTCTGTCCATGAGCTTTTCTTGGCAGAGACACTGGCATTATTTGCTATTTCCTTCTCCAGGACAAGCAGAGATAGCACACCTAGGAAATTTCTAAAGATGGATTTAAATTCATTTTTTCCTGATTCCAAGTCCAGAGCTCTATTCACTGAGCCACCTGCTTACAAAATAGACATTTTTTTTGATCATTCATCTGTGAAGATCCTTTGGATCTTTCAGGGTGGATTTTTTTTTTCCCTAATAAGAGAATTCCGATGATTCAGCACTAACTTGGATTTATCTTTTTTCATTGCTGATCTAGCCAAAGTTTCTTGCATGGACTGTGGAGGTTAGATGATGTAACATTGCAATAGAGTTAAAAGCTAAATATGTACATGTTAAGTACTATATTTAGCAGTTTAATTTACAATTCCCATTCTAGATCTATGGATTTTTTTTCTACTACTATTAATGGTCCCAACATTTAATAAAAAATAATTTGTCACTATTATTTATACCAGTGTTGGGATAAATGCATTCACTTAATTTAGGACAGTAGTTTTACTTCTCTTCTCTTGGTCTGGTTCTTATTTTTGCACTTTGGTTATCTGGATTCTCATGTAACAGGTCTTTCTGATAAGACATTTTGTGGATCTTCATTAATTGTCACATAGTTTATCAATCTTTATTTAGGAGCTTATATGATTTGTTATCAAAAAGGTAATATTCTCCTCCATTCAGCTCAACCTCCAACTAGGAAGTTTTAGACTGAGGTACAATCTCAGACTTCTTGACTTTTTCCACTATAATCACTATAAACACAATTTATATACAGAGATGAATCTGAGAAATTGTGATGAATCATAGTTATTTATGAAACAAATTGGGAATTAGGAATAGTTTAAGGAAATGAAGGTAAGATGTAGAAAATGCTTGTCATTTCCAGGCAAAACAGGAAGGGAATAATTTGGTAAATCTTCACTGCTAAAATTTCCCTAATGACAAGGAATAATAGCAGTCCATTTAAAAAAAATTATTAAAGCTTTTTTATTTACAATACATATGCATAGGTAATTTTTCAACATTGACCCTTGCAAACTTTCTATTTCAAATTTTTCCATCCTTCCCCCCACCCCTTCCCCTAAATGGCAGGTAATCTAATACATGTTAAATATGTTAAAATATATGATAAATCCAATATATGTATACAAACTTATTATCTTGCTGCACAAGAAAAATCAGATCTAGAAAGAAAAAAAAACCTGAGAAGGAAAACAAAATGCAAGCAAACATCCACAGAGATCGTGGAAATGTTATGCTGTGGTCCACATTTCATATCCCTCTCTCTGGGTATATATGGCTTTCTTCACTGAACACGTGGAACTGGTTTGAAGCATTTCACTGTTGCAGAGAGCCATGTCCATCAGAATTGATCATCATATAGTATTGTTGTTGCTGTGTATAATGATCTCCTGGTTCTGCTTATTTCACTCAGCATCAGTTCATGCAAGTCTCTCCAGGCCTCTCTGAAATCGTCCTGCTGGTCATTTCTTACAGAACAATAATATTCCACAACATTCATATACCATAATTTATTCAGCCATTCACCAATTGATGGGCATCCATTCAGTTTCCAGTTTCTAGCCACTACAAAAAGGGCTGCCACAAACATTTTTAGCAGTCCATTTTTAACTTCAACTGCATCTTTTCCCAAGCAGAAGCATCTGCCCCCAAACTTCCAGGAGACTCTGTCCAGAACTACAATTCCCAGAATTCAGTTAGGTTAAAAAAAAAACCCTCTCAGTCCACAGAGGAAGTCTGAGTACTCAGTTAAATATATGGAAATCATCTCTATGATCAACAAGGGGACAGATCATTTTTTGTGACAAAAAGTTAATATTTGTTTGTTCATTTTTACTTTTGTTATGGAAATGTATTTAAAATACTTTCTTCCTGTATTTGAGTGTGGTGTGTGTTGCCCTGTACACAAAGAGCCCTTTGGTTTATTTTTGAAATTTGATTTGGGCTGGGAAAGAGAGGGTATTTGGTAACTGTGGATATGTATTCAGAGTTCCAAATAAAATAATGACTTAATTCTCTCATGGTTACTATTAACCCTAGGACACACTGAACTCTTACTTTATGATTCAGGCTAGAGCAAGGTATTTGGTATTAAGGACCTTTCTTTATCAAGACACATGATATATCTTTTTAATGGTAGATATACCTACCATGACACAGATTGCAGTCCCTCTGTATCTTAGATGATTTTTCATAATTGTGGTGATTGAAACATTAATCACACTGAGGATATCCTGTTGATTTGGAACTGAATTGGGCTAAGTTGGGTCTCAGATGATAGACACACAATCTATTGGTGGGTCTGTAATTACTATTTCACTAAATACTTTTTAAGAACTTGCCCATGCTAGGTACTGAGAATGCAAAGACAGAAGTGACATAGTTCTTGTATTCTAATAATGATCAATCAATGAATGAATCATTAAGCATTTAAAAATCCCTCCAGGCTCTGCATCATATCTTCAGAACTTTGATACCATCCTTCCTCACAGTTCCCCACTGCCCATCAACCCTTGCTTTTCATTCTTCTTTGGTGGCTTATCCTTCTTTACTTTCCTCCCGTTCCCCCCACCCTCCCATTCCCTCATGGTTAGAATGGAAACTCCTCCAGGAAAGATACTGTTTTCTTTTTGCATATTTGTATGGTCTGTGCTTATCTTGGTGCCTGGCGCAAAGTAAATACTTAGTAAATATTCATTGCCTCATTTTTGTGTCAGGGACTAATAAATGTTTGGAATAAAAAAGAAAAGGCAAAAATATGTTCTTGCTCTTAAGGAGCTTATGTTTTAATTTGGGAAACATGAATAATGATGCACATGTTAATATAGATAATAGACATAATAATAATCATAGTAACAGTTAACATTTACATAGCATTTAATGTTTACAGGGTACTAGGTAGATAGACTGAGAGAGACAGACAGTTAGTTATCCCTTGGATTGAGGTCCTTAGCTCCAGCCATTGAAATAGCTAGGGCTGCTTATTATAGAGCTGGGAGAGGGTGGAAACACTCTAGGGGAGGGGAAGGTCTATGCAATAGTCCACTTATATTAAGCTGGAACACAATATGTGAGTGTGTGTATGTGTGTGTGTGTGAATACATATGTGTTTGTGGGTACACACACACATATATAGGTATACCTCATTCTATTGTGCTTTACTGATGCTGTATTTTTAAAAATACAAATTGAAGGTTTATGGCAACCCTGAATCGAACAAATATGTGCCATTTTTCCAACAGCATGAGCTCACATCATGTCTCTATGCCACATTTTAGCAATTCTTATAATATTTAAAACTATTATATCTGTTATGATAAATGGGCTGGAGGATTGAAATCCCAGCCCTGCGGAGGAAAGATCATTCTCTCTCAGAACTGTCTTGTGCCTTCAACTTGGAAATGAAAGGACATGAGGAAATGCAAATCACAAAGTGTGTATAAGAAATAAGATTGGATCAATCAGATTCAATCTTTAAATGTCTAAGAGAACACAATTAGAAGCTGGTGGCAGAAACCAAGTGGTGCAGTAGATAGAACATTGAGACTGGAACTGGGCAGACTCACCTTCCTGAGTTAAAATCTAACCTCAGATACTAGCTGTGTGACTCTGGGAAAGTCACTTAACTCTGCTTGCCTCAGTTTCCTCATCTGTAAAATGAATTGGAGAAGGAAATAGCAAATCACCTCAGTATCTTTGCCAAGGAAACCTCAAATGGGGTCATGAAGAGTTGGGTATGACTGAAACTACTGAACAACTGCCAGTCACACCCAACTGAAGTCAGGCAGAGGAAGGGAATAAAGACACTGTCTCTCTGTGTCTGTCTTTCTGTCTCCGTCTCTCTTTTTCTGTCTCTGTTTTCTGTGTTTCTCTGTCTCTGTTTGTCTCTGTTTCTCTTTCTCCCTCTCCCTCCCCCCCACCTTTGTTTTTTCTCTCTCTCTCTGATAGGGTTGAGGAAGGGAAATTGCCATCGATGACAATGACCTCTGTCCCCTCAGTGGTAAGACTACCTTCTCCCTCTGAGGATGTATTTTCTCTCCTCTTCTTTCCCTAACCCTCCCCCTCAAACCCTCCATTCTACAGATCTGCTTTTAATTCCATCCCAGTCTCAATATGTGGATATCTCCTTGGCTCGGGAGATGAACAAAAGATTTTCAAACCCTAGAAGTCTTCTATGCAGGTCCAGGTCAAGAATTTTTCCCCCTTCCAGAGGTGACATTATACATCTTCCTTCAACAAAGAACATCAGAGAAGGACTGGAATGAGAGATAAAATATGGCTCAAATAGCTAAAGATCTAACCAGTAACTTTCTAATCCCACTACTTTCCCTATTCCCCTAGATAAATCAGTATCTCTTAAAAAAAAAAAAAAACCCAAAAACTAAAAACTTTTTTTTTTATTGGTAGCTTTTGCTTTTACATTGCTGAAATTCCCATCTTCCAACCCTCCCCCCATGACCTCCCACCCAGAAAGCCAATCCTCATAGCAAAGAATTTTTTAAGGGAGGAAAAGGAAAAGCATTTAGAAAAAATATTAACCAAGCCTTCTTTCTCTTTTCTAGAAAGAAGGACAGTGGAATACTAAGCTTGTAAAATTTCTAGAGTATAAGAAAACATTTCACTTACTATAAGAATTGAAAACACATTTCCCAAGAGTGTTTTATTAATTTATAACAATCTGAATAACTTATTGACAGATTTTAATTTGTTATTAACATAGAAATATAATGTATCCATCATCTTCCTGTGATTGATTCTTGTGTTTTTAGTATTTAGGAAATGGTCAAATGTACTTTTTATTTTAAATAAAAAAGCAAATCAAATAAGCAATTGTTTTCTCTATTCTTATATAAACACATTGAAAAAGTGAAGATCTGAGCTCTGGTGTGGGCATCCAAATAGTCAGCAAAATAATTCTTTTTAAAGTCAAAGATACAACCAAAAAGCATGAAAATTGCTATTTTTAATAAATATTTCAGTTGCATCCATTCATGGCCTTTTGCCCAGAAATGCTACTATAATTGGGACAAAGAGACTATGCATTTACATGGTTTAACAGGTACTTATTAAAACCAAAACATTTGTTTAGAATTAAGTGCATCTATAAATGAGATAAATATAGGAAATCAGCCCCTGTTAAAGAATGTGAAGAATTAATGCTGTTTCTGTAAGAAATTCACTATTGCAGTTTGGGGTTCTAGATGCCTTTATTAAAGTAAGTGCCTCCTACGGGCAGGATAACCATAGAATTTTGTACCTAGAAGGCACTTAATAACACTTGTTGAATTATAATTGTAGAGTTGGCAGGGAACTTCAAACTCCATTTAGTCCTACTGTTTCACAGATACGGAAACCAAAAGCCAGAAAAAGGAAATTATGTGGTCAAGGATACACAGCTAGAAGCTGAATTTGGAAACATGCTTCCTGACTATAGATGCCATTCTGTGAGCACTCAGTTTGAAACCTGAAAAATTGAATGGGCTTTTTTGTGAAACCAGACTTTTTGATTTCTCTTCAGATTTCTATGACTTTCTGAAATACAAATTAAGTGTCCCATCTGGAAAACAATCTGTATTTTTTCCAGTAAAAAACAAAACCAAAAACATTGACTTTACTAGGATCTCTTAACTAGAATGTAATACACTCAATCAAATATGAAAACAAAAGAGAATGCTGTCCAGTGGTCTTGCCCTTAACTCACACTGCCATTTTCTTTATAGATATTAAGCTCCCAACAAGTAGATTATAAAGTTGTCGCTTCATTAAATTCTAAAATAGCTAAAACAAATGATTCATCTGCCAGAGTGTCATATTTCTGAAGATTGGTATGATTAGGAATCTCCCTTAAATCTGTATGCTCCATTAAGCTCAGTTAGGAAAAATAGTTTCAAGGTTTGAGAGACAATATCTCACAGGCTACAACATTCTTGAATAGGTAGCCAGGATTTCAGTTACACCTGAACAGAAAATAATGCTTTCTAAGTGTTTGGTTGAAATACTCATTCAGAAGTGAAGTGGGGGTGGGTAGATGGTAACAATTAAAAACTGAGGATTATTTGAGTCAGTCATTTGCAACAGGTAAATGCATGTGATTAACTTTCTGGAATTGGGGGTTGAGGGAAAAGAAAAAAGAAAGAGGGTGGGCTTGAGAGTGAAAGGTCTTTATGATTTTTCCAGGGTTATGAATACATAAATAACAATGGTCCTGTAAGAAGGACAGAAGCTTTAGGGTTAACCTTTCTGCACATTTGTCAGTAACCTATTGACCCAGGAAAAGATCTTCTGTTGTTGGCTCTCGGCATCAATCATTTCTATAGGAAACATAAACACTTTGCCATTTAGTTTGAAATAAAAACTAGAACAAAAACCTGAAAAAAAGGATTTCTATTTTCCTTGGCTTTGCTAGATAAAATATTAAAAGATGGACTATTTTAAAAAAATCTTAATTTCTATTTTTATGTCACCTACATTTCTTACCTCATGGAGTGGTGCTTTGTCTTTGCTTATAACAAAGAATTAAGTGTTCAACAAAAATAATGAACACATTGAAAAAGTTTGACATTATGAATCCTTCATTCACAGTCCCCTGCTTCTATAAATGATGGTAGGAGGTACTTAAAAGATGGATTCTTATTTAGAAACTCAGTACTACAAACATTTAAAACAGGCATATCTTGGTACGTGGCGACTTTGAGTTTTCTTGAGTTTTAGGAATTGTATAGGACTTGCTGAAATTGGTATGTAATCTCCCCCAAAGCCATTGGAGATCAACAATTCACTAGAGGGTGAGGGAAAAGAAAGATCTAATCTATATCCTGGATAAATGTTATACAATAAATCTGTAATCATTGATGCAAAAAGAGTGTTTATGATAGTCATAAATTGATCGTTCTGTTTGGAATTCAGATAGCACAGCAACTACCTGACTGGGGTTGGGAGTGGGGTGGGAGAAAAAAGAAAACATTACTTTCTCTTAGGATTTGTCTTTCCTCCTGATTGTCTTCCCTCCTCATTGGGAAAATGGAAATGGGAAGTTGAGGGAAAAGATCAGATTCATTAACAATGTCCAATAGTTATATTGGTCCATTCAAATGGTCAAATTTTAGTTTTAAAGATATTCAAAAATCATTTGCATGATCAGATTCTGAATATTCAAAAAAAATCTAGTTCTTCATAGATTTCTTTTTGAAGACTAGTGTTTTGATAGAATCCTATTTTCCTTTAAAAAAAATCCTCCATAATCTTTCCTTATAAAATAAATTCCTGCTTTTTCTAATATTGCTGGTCACATGTATATCTTATTGTTTGCTATAAATCTTAACATAGTCTTTGGGGCATCAGATTTAATGGTCATATATATATATTTTTTTTTAATGTGGAGAGAAATGGGGCCACAAAGATGTGTGTCTAATTCTAGTCTCTAACACATACTAATTACAGTGTCTGGAACATGGTAAACACTTTGCTGATCAACTATGTAAGCCTCAGTAAGTCAATTAAGCTCTCATTGTAACTCTTTTAAAAATTAAATTGCAGAGATGTCAATCTGTACTGATGGAGGAAATTTCTTCATCTGGAAGTTCCTTGTACTAAAGAAATCACAATCTTTCCTCCTTCTCAGATTTCTGCTATTATCCCACATAATGCAGCAAGGGAAATGGTGACCATGGAGTACTAAAGATTGGTAAGAAACTTTATGAGATTAAAACAAAAGAAATCTATGAATTATTGAATAGGGTTTAGAAAAGTCTTGGTCCCAAAGACAAAATGACAGCAGGCAATATAGAAAGAAAAAATCACTTGCATCCTTCCAGCTTAATCTCAAACAAAATTACCTATTGTATTTTCAAGTTGTTACAGGAAGTATCAAAATTATTTTTTAATAGTATTTTATTTTTTCCAAATACAGGGAAGATAGTTTTCAACCTTCATTTTTGTAAAACTTTATGTTCTAGATTTTTCTCCTTCCCTTTCTTAATTCTGCCCTCCCCAAGAAAGCAAACAATCTGATATAGGTTAAATATGTTCAATTCTTTTAAACATGTTTCCTTGTTAGTCATGTTGTGCAAGAAAAATCAGATCAAAAGAGAAAAAGCCATGACAAAGAAAAAAACAAGCAAAAAACAACAAAAGATGAAAATATTATGTTTTGATCCACATTCAGACTCCATAGTTCTCTCTCTGGTTGTGGATGGCATTTTTTATCCCAAGTCTATTAGAATTGCCTTGAATCACCCTATTGTTGAAAAGACCCAAGTCCATCACAGTTGATCATCACAAAATTTTGTGTACAGTGTTCTCTTGGTTCTGCTTATTTCATTTAGCATCGGTTCATGTAAGTCTTTCCAGGCTTTTCTGAAATCAGCCTGCTCATCATTTCTTATACAACAATCATATTTCATTACATTCATTTACCATAACTTTTCAGCCATTCTCCAACTGATGGGCATTCACTCAATTTCCATTTCCTTGCCGCTTCTAAAAGGGCTGCTACAAACATTTTTGTACATGTGTATCCTTTTCCTTCTTTTATGATCACTTTGGGATACAGATGCAATGAAGACATTGCAGGATCAAAGGGTATGCACAATTTGACTGTCCTTGGGCTATCCAAAATGGTTGGTTGGTTCATTTCACAATTCCACCAACAATGCATTAGGGTCCCAAAAACTATTTTTTCAAAACATGTGATGAGATAGCTTTCATAGCTTACAATGAAATGTTTGAATATGAATTGAATATGTATAAGAATTACAATTGATTTTTTTTTTCTCAAAAGAAAACCTGGTGACAAAGAAGGATACAAGTATTACCACCTAGAGTGGAATTGTTTTTCAAAGATGATGCCAGAAATGGTATGTAGTGGTCTCAAGAACGGTTGCAAAATGGTTATTTGGTGGACTTAGCATAGGATTGAAGTGGATATTAGAAGTTATTATATGCATGCTATTTTTGAAATACTGGAAAAATTCTGATTACTCCAGAACTGTACACTGGTTGACATGAAATTTAAATTTGTTGTACATGTAACAACAAAAGAAATTGTTTTTGTCAATGTTACTGATGATTATTCCTGGTGGCTCTGGCCATCTGGTGATCCAGCCCAACAAAAAGAAAAGTAGTCACCTTAAGGAAGGCCTCCAGATGGTGAAGAAAAACTGAATGGGTTGCTGAAAGAGTGGAGTTTCTTTAAAAAGTGTGAAGTCCATGCAGAGTTGTAGTATTGATGGACTCAACTTCTGACCTTAGTCACTGTGAAAAAATTAAGAAGCTTTGGGGAAACTATGGTATTCCTTGTGATCTTTGAGAAACATCTGCCCATAAAGTTCCAGATGAAACTCTAAAGATTTAAATAGTGTGCAACGAGGATGGTGTTCCTACCGAATCTAAGCCATGTTTGGCAGAAACAATGGTTTTGGACCAGTGATGTTCTATAACACTGCATATCTGAAAGTCACCTATCTTCCCTTTCCTCTCATTAGGGAGCTTGGGAGTCTTTACTTCAAAAGCCCTAATGGTCTTAGCTATTCAACTGTACTTACATTTGAGGGAGAAGCTCAATTTGTGGCCCAAACATTTGGATTAAATAACTATTTGATACAGGTTAAACTTTAAACAAACATATTAATCATGTAGGTATCCTTAAAGCAAGCAGATAAACTGAGAATCCCAGTTTATAAGAAGAATGCAGTGCATTTTAAAAAGCAAAAAGAAAAAAAAGAGTCTAATTTAGCGTCAAAGAATGTTACAAATCAGGGGAAAAATGATTCTAAACAAATCATAGAAAAATGCTAACAACATTTCTTATAGCTTAAAAAAAAAGAAACCACAGGCATAGTTCTTATACGCAGTTTTTTTTTTTTTTAAGTTCCTGTTTCTTTTCTTCCTTCATCAATACCTTAAATGGCTAGAAAGCATGAATTTTACTAACAGACTCTCCCAGGTTAAGTATTTAAAAGGTTTTACTTACTTCATTGCCAATTATTGTATATAATAAAATTTCCATTTAATTTCAATTTGTTTTCAAAGAAACCAAACACTAATTTTTGACAGATTATAATGTCATGAAGAGGGAACTCATTAATCTTTTACAGAAAATCAACTGAAATAAAAAAAAAAAAACCTAGTTATACATAATTCTTCTTTGGAAATATTAAGAATTTTGGAAAAGTCTCCCTTAAGGGATTTACCACTACTAAATAAATGCTGGGGAAATTTTTTTTCAGTTAAAAAAAAACAAGAAAAATTTGACTCTAATAAGATTTTCTTAAGTTATAACAGTTACAATGAAATACTTCAAATCAATTCCAATTGTGCAGTGAAGAAGGCCATATACACCCAGAGTGAGGGATGTGAAATGTGGACCACAACATAACATTTTCATGTTCTCTACTGAGGTTTGCTTGCATTATATTTCCTTTATCGGATTATTCTTTCTTATAGATACAATTTCTCCTGAACAAAAAAATGATGTGTGGCAATAACTATACATATATTCGATTTAAGTATTCTAACATAATTATCATGTAGTGGATACCTGCTATCTGGGGGGGGGGAAATTTGTAACAGAAAGTTTTGTAAGGGTTAATGTTTAGGAATTACCCATACATATGTTTTGCAAATAAAAAGTATTAATAAAAAAAAGTTATAACAGTTACTTAAAATATGTGTCATTTATTATTACCACTAATAGTATTATTACAACTAATATTAATAACTATTCACATTTTTATAGATTTTAAATTCGGAAGAACTTGCATAATATTTCTGAGTGGTAGTGCAAGTATTTCTGTTCCTATGTTATAGATAGGGAAACTGAGGATCAGGGGTAAAATGATTTTTTCAAAAATTAAAAAATTTTTTTTCAATAATGTTTTATTTTTCAAATACGTGTAGTGATAATTTTCAACACTGTTTTTTTTTATTGATACCATTTGCAAACTATTAAACATTTAAGTAGTTTCCAGTTCTTTTGTGTCAGAAATGACAACTGTGTGTGTCTGTATCTTCATGGACACAGACACACAAACACACTCTCTTTAGGATAAGTCTTTCACAGTGTATTCTTTTTTTTTTTTTCTTCCCTGGTGTATTCTCTCTCTCTCTCTCTCTTTTTATTAAAGCTTTTTATTTGCATAACATATGTATGAGTAGTTCCTCAACATTGACCCTTACAAAGCTTTCCCTTACAAATTTTCCCCCTAGTCCCCTCCCCTCCCCTAGATGGCAGGAAGTCCATTACATGTTAATTATATTAAAATACTTGACAAGTCGAATATATGTATACATATTTCTACACTTATCATTGCTGTGCAAGAACAATCGTATCTACATGAACAAAAAAAAATCAGAGAAAGGAAACCCAATGCAAGCAAACATCAATAGAGAGCATGAAAATGTTATGTTGTGGTCCACATCTCACATCCCTCTCTCTGGGTGTATATGGCTTTCTTCACTGAACAATTGGAACTGGTTTGAGACATTTCATTTTAACATTCATTTTTGTAAGACTTTGTGTTCTAAATTTTTCTCCCTCCTTTCCTTACCTCCCCCCTCTCACCAGCTAGCAATCTGATATAGGTTATAAATATGTGCAACTCTTTTAAACATATTTCCTTATTTGTCATGTTGTGCAAGAAAAATCAGACCAAAAGGAGAAAAATCAGCAAACAAACAAAGGTAAAAATACTATGCTTCCATCTGCATTCAGGCTCCATAGTTCTCTCTCTGAATATAGATGACACCTTCCATCTCAAGTCCATTGGAACTACCCCGAAAGGGATGAAATGGCTTACTGAAAGCCAGTAATTGTTAGAGCTGGATTTGAAGACAGGTTTTCTGGCTTTGTGTCTATCTTTCCATTGTAGCACACTGCCTTTCTAGAATCATAGTTTTAGAATTATTTATAGCTCCTTATCCCCTCTTTCTCCCATTTCCTCCATTTTGATTGTCATCACTTTTTTGCCTGTCTTTAAAAAGTTGCAAATTAAAGATGCTCTGATTTTTTTTTCCTATTTAAAATTTCCCAGGGCCACAAATGTTTATATATATATATATATATGTGTGTGTATATATATATGTATATTTAATTTCCATATACAAATGTGAAACGATTTTGCTCAATCATATGAATCTTAGAAGTTCTACACAGATAGTGATAGTAGGAAATGGAAAGATCATGTAATCCAACTAATCCAATCCAGCTAATCTCCAGCTTGTAAAGTTGGAGAACATGGGGCCTCCTAAGAGAAGAAACTTGCTCAGAGATCATTTAGGGAGTTAATGTCAGGGAACTGGCTCAACTCTCTAGGTCACTCTACCTGATTCAGCAGTGTGTTGTTTTCACTTTTCCAATCTATCCAAGTGAATGTAAAAAACCAAATAACTAAAAAATAGCCACTAGCTGAGGTCTGTTGATAGAAATATTTGTTTAAATTTTTGTAAAGTGAATTGTTTCTTTAAATTACAACTTCTTAAACTGTGGTTTGTGACCTCATAATAGGGTCTCATGATTGAATATGGGAGTCAGAGAATTATGATTTATTATCAGTAAATGTTTAATTTGTATACCTATTTTATATGCCTATATACTTTCAGTGAAGCAAAAACTCAGGAGAAAAGGGGTCATGAGTGAAAAAAGTTTAAGAAACCCTATTTTATGTGATCCAAGAGAACTGATTGCTGGAAAGACTTTTTAAAAATGTATGGCAGATATGATTTATATCTGTTTATATAAACCATGAATCTTTGGGTATAACAGAAGACCTAGGTTCAAATCCTGCCCAGCCATTTACTACCTACATGACCAAAGTCATTTTACTTCTCTAATTTTTACTTTTCATATCTGTAAAATAAAAATAATCATATTTATAATACTTATAATACTGATGATAATAATAATATTAGCTAGCATTTATATAGTATTTTTTTTCAGGCTAAGTTTCTTTTATCTTTTTTTTTCCTTTTTTAAAAATTTTTTTTATTATTTTTTTTATTAAAGCTTTTTATTTGTATAACATATGTATGGGTAGTTCCCCAGCATTGATCTTTACAAAGCTTTCCATTACAAATTTTACCCCCAGTCCCCTCCCCTCCCCTAAATGGCAGGAAGTCCATGACATGTTAATAATGTTGAATTACTTGACAAGTTATGCAAGAAAAATCCTATCTACAAGAAAAAAAAAAGAAAATCAGAGAAAGGCAACATAATGCAAGCAAATATCAATAGAGATCATGAATATGTTATGTTGTGGTCCATATTTCACATTTATATAGTATTTTAAGGTTTACAAAAAGTTTTACAGATATCTCATTTGATTCTCTCTCTCTCT
>JAJPUD010000993.1:0-11750 GCA_023553655.1 Myrmecobius fasciatus | reverse complement strand
CAGAGAAAGGCAACATAATGCAAGCAAATATCAATAGAGATCATGAATATGTTATGTTGTGGTCCATATTTCACATTTATATAGTATTTTAAGGTTTACAAAAAGTTTTACAGATATCTCATTTGATTCTCTCTCTCTCTCTTTTTTTTTTTTTTTGCTGAGACAATTGGGGTTAAGTGACTTGCCCAGGGTCACACAGCTAGGAAGTGTTAAGTGTCTGAGAGCACATTTGAACTCAGATCCTCCTGACTTCAGGGCTGGTGCTCTAACCACTGCGCCATCTAGCTGCCGCATCTCATTTGATACTCACAACAACCTTGGGAAGTAAGTGCTATTATTATTTTCATTTTACAGAAGAAAAAATTGAGACAGAGGTTAAATGATTTGCCCAGACTCACACAATCTATAAGAATCTAAGGCTGGATTTGAACTCACGTGTTCCTGATTAAAAGTCCAGGGCTTACTCTATCTCTCTAAATATCTCCCTATATCTCCCTTTCTATCTATATCCATGTATCTATAATCTCTCTCTCTCTTTGTATATATATTTTATATTTTACACATAACACACAGAAGCTAGCTGGTATAGTAGATAGAATGTTGTGCCTCAAAACAGGAGGACCTGAGTTAAATCTGGTCTCAGACACTCACTAGTTGTGTGACCCTGAGCAAGCCACTTCACCCTGTTTGCCTCAGTTTCCTCATCTGTAAAATGAACTGTAGATGGAACTAGCAAAACAAGTTCAGTATTTTTGCCAAGAAAATGCCAAATGGGGTCATGAAGAGTCAGACATGACTGAAATTATTCATTGAGAACTACTTATATGTGTGTTTATTAAAAGATATATACATGGGGGCAGTTAGTTGGTGCAGTGGATAGAGCACCAACCCTGAAATCAGGAGGACCTGAGTTCAAATCTGGTCTTGGACACTTAACATTCCCTAGCTGTGTGACCCTGGGCAAGTCACTTAACTCCAATTGCCTCGGCAAAAAAAGAAAGAAAGAAAGAAAAAAGACATGTGCACAAGAATATATGTATACATATATATGTGTACATATATACTATCTGGCAGCTATCCTTTTGGTAGTGGTTTATTTTCATTCTTGGATACAAACAACAGCGATAATAATAGCATTTCTATAGCACTTTAAGGTTTAAGAAGCATCTTTAAAATATCACATTTGATTCTTACAATCACCTTTGGAAATAGGCACTATCTTCATTTTAACTGATTAATTAACTTTCCCATGGCCACAGAGCCAGTAGAGGGTGGATTTGGACTTAGATTTGGTGCCCTATCACTGCCCTAACCTCATTCATTGATTTTTTCCCCCTGAGGCAATTGGGGTTAAGTGACTTGCCCAGGGTCACATAGCTAGGAAGTGTTAAGTGTCTGAGACCAGATTTGAACTCGGGTCCTCCTGATTTCAAGGCTGGTGCTCTATCCACTGTGCCACCTAGCTGCCTCTCATTCATTGAATTTTAACATTTATTAAGTGTCAGCAGTATGAACAGCATGGTGCTATGTCCACTGGGAGAGACACAGCATTTATATAAATGAGGCTCCTTGCCCTTTTAATGCCTGTAGTCTAGTATGGGGATAACAACAAAATTCATAATAGTATATTAAAGATACATTAAAGAAAAGTAAAAAAATGCCTATAGGACAGTTTTATTGTTATATGAAGAGCTTAATGTTTCTCTTGGTAAACTCTACCTCCATTCAAATGATCAAATTGTAGTTTTAAAGATATTTAGATAATGAATCATCATGTTAAAAAGTGCTTCGTGTAATCTGACATACCACATATGAGTGAAAATAGACCACAACCAATTAAAAATGACAAACTACTTTTAAGTAAAATGTTTTTTCAAAGAGGGGTATAACTGGAAAAGGAGGGGGGCAAGTCATATAATGTCCAGTTTCTTAAACTGTGTTTTGTGTCGCCATATGGAATCTTGTATCCAAATGTGGGGGGGTGTAATTTGTATCACGTTCGACTTGTATATCTATTTTGTATATCTGTATATCTGGGTCACACAAATTTTTTTTTTTAGGAAAACAGGGGCCATGAGTGAAAAAAGTTTAAGAAACCCTAGTATATTGGAAGAGGAAAAAGAGGTAGGCAACTAACTGTAGTGCTACCCATATCCTATTAAGAGACCAAGCCATTAATTGGATCCCATTAGAGGATTCATGTAGAAATATGAAAACCAGATGAGAACCAGATGAGAAGTTATAGAGAATTGTGGTCTGAACATTAAAACATTAGAGTTGAACATTGGATCCACTGAAGCAATGAAGCCAAGTCAAAATGTTATCCGATAATAATGGTTTTATATTTTTTAAGGCTATAATACATACATAATTTTGTTCGAATATATAATTTTTTTCTCTTTCTCTCCTCTCCCTCTCTCTGTCTCTCCTTCCCTTCTTCCTGCATCTCTTTGTCTCTATCTCTCTCCTTCCCTCTCTCTCTCTTTTTTTTTTTTTTTCCTGTTTGTCTGTCTGTCTCTGGTCTTTGTTCCTTTCTCTCTCTGTCTTTCTCTCTCTCTCTCAACAACATGCTATTTTACAGATGATAAAATTAAGACCCAAAGAGAGACAGTGACTTGCTAGTCAGGGAGTTGCATCAATGAGTCTGGTATTTGAACCCAAGTCTTCTGACTCCAAATTCATTCATTTTTACTCCTTTCCTGATTCTTCTATTTTCCCTTCTATTAGTTTGTCCCTTACTTTTCCTCCTTTCCCTCCCACTTCCCTCTAGCAACAGACAAGTTTCTATGTGAAATCAAATGTCTGATATACACTTTTAGAGCCCAACCTGATGAGAGTAAGATTTACACCATGCTCATCTCCCTCCCCTCTTTCTCTCAATTATATTAGGTTTTCTTTGCCTCTTCAAGTGATTTTACCTTGTTTTTACCTCCTTTTTTTTTAGATCTTATTTTACCACTTTTTCCCTCTTTTCCCCAGTATGACCTTTTCCCCTCTAGCTCTCTTTTTCATATTATCAAAGTAATATCTAGTTAATTATACCCCCAAACTTTAAGTACCCCCCTAGTAAAAATAAAGTTCTCCAAATTCATTCATTTTTCTACTATACTGTGCTGTTTTGCTTGAAAATTCATGAGGAATAGACTTCATTGCCTTAACCTAAAAAAAATATGCTACTATTACTCCAAAATTAATGATGGGGCTGGACTTGTAATTTCAATGGCTTGGGGACTTGCAGCTGATGAAATTTCTCTTACCAACCCAGGCCCACACTTTCTCTGCAGCTTAGAATCCTTAGAGTTGTCCGGGGGACTAAGAAATTAAGGAACTTGCCCGGGACCCATAGTATTTGCCAGAAGCAGAATTTGAATCCATCCTTCCAGGCTCTCAGGCCTGCCCTTTATCCAGTGTCTCCGTGCTGCTCCCACAGTGTAATGAACCCCAGGGGGCTACCTAGCTAGTCTCTAGAAACACTTTCCCCAAGTGGTTGCTCTCCTTAACAAAGTATAGGTAAAGCATCCCCACCTCAGGCCATTCCACCTAGGATCACTTTCCTAATCTAATTCACCTGCTGAGGCTTTTTCCAGGTGGCTCTCCAATCTCTTCCTAGTCTTTAAATTTCCATGATTTACAACTGATTCAATATTACATTTTCTCATTGATATGTACTTGGAATAAGAGGAGAAAGAGTGTGTATGTGTGAATCTCCCGACTGCCTACAAGTAGATAAAGGGGTTGGCTTGGGGAATATCAGTTATGCACATGCTTTGTATCGACAATAATTATCTGAACATTTTAAATCATCTCAGTGATTACCTTTCACTTTTTATCTGGATATTTATGGTCTTATAGACATTCCACATTTTGATAAAGTGAAGTTAGATCTACCAATCCTAATAAATATAGAAGGCACTCTTACTGCTTTTTTAAAATTGATAACTGATGAGTGGAGAGTGTTGGATTTAGGGCCCAAAGATTGGTCCCAGTGTCTGGAGCTCTGAATGCTGCCATTTACAAGTCAGGTTACAAATTTAAATTGCTATGGACTTCAATTTCCTTACAGAGAAAATGAGCCTCCTTCTTGCACTACTTAATCCACAAGGTTCAAAGGATAAGAGCTAATAATTATATAGCACTGATAATTGTCAGGGAGAGTATGCTAAGCACTTTAAAATTATTTTCTCCTTTGGTCTTTACAGCAGCTTTGGGAGCTAGGGGCTCTTATTATCTCCATTTTACAGATGAGGAAACAGAGACAAACAGGTTAAATGACTTTTCTTTTTTTTTTTTTTTTTTGCTGAGGCAATTGAGGTTAAATGACTTGCCCAAGATCACACAGCTAAGAAGTGTTAAGTGTCTGAGACCAAATTTGAACCCAGGTCCTCCTGACTTCAGGGCTGATGCTCTATCCACTGCACTACCTAGCTGTCCCTGGTTAAATGACTTTTATAAGGTCACACAGCTAGTAAGTATCTGAGGCTGGATTTAAATCCAAATTTTCCTCACTTCAGGTCTAATGCTTTATGCACTCCTTCCCCCATCTCCTCCCCACTAAATTGGTTCTTCGATCAAATGAGATAATGTATCACTTTGGAATGGAAAAGCTATATAAATATCTGCTATTGTTATTAGAACATTTTAATTAATAAGAATACTTATTTTTCTCACAGCAAAGATAAGTATTTTAATGGAAATAACTGGAAAGACAGCACACTAGAGGGGAGAGACTCCTAAACCTGAAGTTCAGCCAGTTACCTGGCACAGTAGATGAAGTGAGAAATCTGACTCGAGAAGACCTGTATTTAAATCCAGCCTCTGGTGACCTTGGACAAGTCATTTTACCTGCTTGCCTCAGTTTCCTCAATTGTAAAATGGAGATCATAGCACTTGCCTCCCAGGGTTATTAAGAAGATCAGTTGAGATAGTATTTATAAAAGTATTTAGCTCAGTGTCTGGCATATGGTAGGCTCCATATAATGCTTATTAGTTTTTTTAAACATGACCAAAGATAATCAACTCTAATACTCTCTAAGCTTGAATTTCCTCATTATAAAAATGGGAATGATAACTTTTAGTTAAGTGCTTCCTAAACTTTAAAAGGTCACCTAAATATCAGCTATTGCTATTATTAAGAAAAAAGGATTTCATCCATGTGGTTTAGGAGGTGGCTGAACTTGGACAGGATGGCCTGAGTTCCAATTCTACCTCAGATAATAACTTTGCAGCTAGAGATAAGACATTTCTAATTTCCCAACCAGTTGCATAATTCTGGGTTTCATTGTGACCCACAAACTTCTTAACTTTACAAGATAAATTCAGACCAGGGAACTCATACCTCTTGGTAGCCAGAGTCCTCAGCACCCCTCCTTTCATTCTGATTGGACTTTCCATTCTCCTTTGAACTTCTTCCAGCCTTTTTTCTCTTTCTTTTTAGATACCTTCCTTCCCCAGGCTCCATCCCACTTTTCCAGCTCGGGTGTCTTGCCTTTTCTATTAGATTGTAAACTCCTTGAGGGCAGAGAGATGCCTTTGCCCTTGGGGTTTTGGTTTGTTTGTTTGTGTGTGTGTGTGTGTGTGTGTGTGTGTGTGTGTGTATTTCCATCAATTACAATGTCCTGCAAATGGTAGTCATTTAATAAATGTTTAATGATCGAATATAATTTTCTTCATCTATAAAATGGAGATAATAATAATAACCTAATAACATTTTTGGAAGACTAAAGATGTAATTTACAAGAGGTGCTTTGCAAACCTGAAAATGGTATCTAAATGTTAGGAATAGTAATGATAATATAATTTTATAACATAAGTACAATATGCAATTATATGTATTTACAGATAATATATAACTTGTTAATGTATCATGTGTTTATATAATACATGTGACAATTTTAGTATAAATGTATAAATGTAATCTCTAATATAATTATTACATAACAGTACATTATATATTAGTCATAATTGAATAATAACAATGATTCCTCCCAAACTCAGAGATAGCAACCACTCCTCACCTCATTATTCATGTCTTCTCTTATTCACTCTTTTCATAAATTTTTCTTAGAGAATCCACTCAATAAACTGGAGGATTTCCTCTATTATGATATTTTTGATGATCAGTACATGATTTGGGTTATCCATGCAGTCTGGCTAGACACTTTTGAACACATGAGTTCTTTTATGCTTCTTTTAGGCAGTGGAGTCATTATGGGTAAGAGGTTTAACACTGAGATTCTTTCCAGTACGCTGTAGATAGGAATACTAGATTAAAATCCTCATATTCCCTCAAAAGCTGAGTGAAATAATAATCAGTGGGCTCAAGCTCGCTCATTGAGTTCCATGCTTGCAGTTGTACTGAAAACAAAACTTTCATAGTCTTTCTTCTCTGAGAGGCTCAAACACACACACACACTCCCTTCCTCTTAATTCTGATGAAAGAACCATTAAAGAGTTTGTTTATGGCTTCACCAAAATCAGCATCTAGTTCAAAGGGGAAAAAAAAGAGGTCAAAACAGTGCAAGACTTTCCAAAAGTTTCACATTGTTGGTGGAGCAGCCTACACAAATGGAAATAGTATTAAAGTTGAGATCTGCATCATAATTGAACCTCCAGATTTCCATTTACAAAAGAAGGATGTAGTCAATAAGAACAAATAACAGCAAGAGAGCCAAGGAGAAGCTTTTAACAAACTTCCACCCACCCCCCATCCTAGGCTGGCTACTCACATCCATTTCAGCTCAATCACCAAAGATATGATCATGTTTGATGTCTAGGCAATGCTATAAGAAGCAATAGACAAACCCATCTGGAGTCCCTTCCCTCAGATATGAACCACTGATAAATATCTACAATTGCATCTTTTCATACTTTTTCATTCATTCATCAAAAGCAAAAGCCATTTGAGGAGTTAAAACGTTTCCCCCTGCTCTACACAAAGAAGAGGGTTTTTTGTTTTTTGTTTTTTTTTTAAGAAGTAGAAAAAGAAGCAAAAGGATGAAAACAGAGGGAGTGGGAAGAAGAAATTTGATGCAAATAAAAGAAATTAAGTCAGCCATAATGTCTCTGCTTCATTTTAACCAGGCTGCCCTGTCCTGCTGGGTTGACCATAATACTCTATCACAAGCTCGGTTCGGGTCTCCTGCTGGGTGGCTAATTAAAACAATTATAAAGACAAAGGAGGTATCAATGGCATTCCCAGAAGCAAACAAAGAGATAAAGCATTGAAGATTTAAATTATCAATGGCTAATCTCTTCAGTCTGGTTCTGAAGAGGTTTCAGGTCCCCAGGATGCCTAACTCATCACTTCACTCAGTTTCTATTTGGTTAAGTGGAGATCTCTTCTGTGACCATTTTGAAATCATTCACTTTAAAGATATCAAAATATGTCAACAATGAAATTATGAGAAAACTAACTGGGTTCCCAGGGCATTGGGTCTGAATTTTTGACACTGATTTTAATGATAAACTTCCCAAAGTGGCTTTTCTTCCCCCCTAAGGAGACCTTTATCAGCAGTATGAAAGTTGTTTGGGTGATATGGCTGGCCAAACACAAATTTTAGGAACTAATTCAGAATGAGATGGAAATTGAAAGTAAAGTGAGACTTTGGGGCAAAAAAATAAAAACAAATGGCTTCGTTGTTTGCTACTGAAAAATTGAAGATTGCCAAAAAGATAATATATTAGAATCCTACTTTGATGTTTAAAAAGAAAAAAGATTTTGTGATGCCGATTTTTCATCCTCCCCAAGATGGATTGCCTCCTTATACCCATAAAAATTGCAACTTTGATTCTAAGGCTTTGCAGACCAGAGAGAGGGCATTTATTCTGTCTCTTTCACACTGAAAGCAACTCTCAGTTCTGTCACAGCCACCAGCAAGCGGCTGCATAAATGAGTTTGGGAGCCTCTTATTATGTTAAAGATTTTCCAAAGGGTGGTAACCTGAAAGCCACAGGCTAGTTTGCACACAGGGAAATGTCAGGCAATTTTGAGGAGTTTACAGCTCAGGATGTAGTGCTTGTCAAACATGCTGACCTTGATTAAAATGTGTGAAGGACAAGTCTTCTAATGCCTTTATTAAAATACAATCGGTCTTCTTTGAAGCCATCTTGTATACAAACCATGGAAAGGAAGGGGAGACTTAAAAAAAACCACACTTTGCTGACCACCCCCCCCCAAAAAAAAAAACAACCCACTGGCTCTTTTTAAAAACCATATTTGTTGAATATATATTCAAAACTCATCTGATCTGGAAGAACCCAGACATGTTATAAGTTTCTAGCAACTTCATACTTTCCATTAATCTGTTTGCACATCACACTAAAGCTATCATGGATGGGGTATAACAGGCCAGCACTGAAGTCAGCTGTACTTCTAATCATCAGTAGAAAGAGCCAAATGCTCCAATTAGACAGAGAGGAACCTCGAAAGAGGATTGTGAAAGCCATGCTCTATCTTCCTTTTACTGAAGAAGAAAGTTAACTAGGGAATACAATCCCAAAAGGAAGATAGTAAAAAAGGGAAGGCAGATTCACTAGGAGAAAGAGCTCGATCTTCAGATTCATCTCCTTTGTTTCTAACTGAAAGGGAATTGGAACTGAGTTTTTGTTTGTGTGTTTTGTTTTATTTTTATTATTTTTTTAATTTACCAATGATCACCTAATCTGTGCAAGTCTTTGGTCTATTTCACACACAAGAAATAAGAGTTTTTCTATCTCTTCCCACTACCCCCTTTACTTCCAAGTTTCATCTGGAAGAAAAAAATTTGAAGTCTTTTTTAAAAGATAGTTAATGGGCAAATCTGGCCCTAAGAGTTGAGTAATTATTAAATGTATACATGCTGAGAAAAATAGAACTGAGAAATTTACAATTTAACATAAGGACAAAATAAATTGCTTATGACTTTTTTTTTTACATCCAATTACAAGAATGTAGGGATTCATTTTATGATAACATTGAATTGAAGTCCTAGTTTGGAAATACAGAATCTGTTTGGGATTTTGCCACTGATGAGTAGTTTGATTTGGGGAGTTATTTAATTTTGTTCTTTCTCAGTTTGCTTATCTGAAAAATGGAAATAATAAAATTTGCTCCTGACTCATTTGACTCCAAAAGAAGCTGTATCAGAAAAGCGATTTTCACTTTTTTAAAAAAATATTTAAATAATGTCTTCAACAGATTTTTTTCTTTCATTCCCCCCATGTCCATTCATCTTCTGTTTCTTAGCTTACTGACTTCAAACATTCTCCAGTGTGTTCTATTAAAAAACAAACAAACAAACAAAAAAACTTTCAACTAGAACTAATATCCTCTCAAGCTATCTTTTTTCTCTTTCCTTTTCTCATCAACTCCACTTTCCCACCCCCTTCTCAACAAAAGTCTCATAGTTTTCACTTTTCACTCCTAAACCTTTTGCAATGAGGATAAAGTTCTAATCACCCAATTGAAGCCTTCTCTCCAAAGTTACCAATGATCTCTTAATTGCCAAATCTGAAGATCTTTCCTCTATTCTCATACTTCTTGATCTATCTGTAACTTTTAGCTATGTCTATTGTGCTCTCCTCCTGAATACCATCTCTCTGTTTTCACTTTATAATACTGTTCTTTTCTCATTCTCTTATTTGGCCACATCAAATGTTCATATGGATTATTTGTGCCCAACTTGTGATAGAACCTTCTGAGCCCATATTGGTCTGATCAGTCGCAGTCAGACACACTAGTAATTGTCATTTTGGTCCTCTTTGAGAACAGAGACAACAACCATTTAGATTGCTCTTTAAGAAAATGGAATGATTAATGACTTTACTAATCTTCTAGGTTTGCTCCCCTAAGGATAGTTAGATTGCATATAACCTAACTCTAGCTTCTTTAGATCAGGCTCTGGGAAAAGGTTGACTGACATCCTCTATCTCTTTGCTGGTTAATTATGAATGCTGTGGATAAATTCCCTTACCTTGGCATATACTTCCTAGGGATGGACATGTTGATAAAAAGGTTGATACAGAGACAGAGCTGACCTCACTGTTGATTTCTTGTGAAACCCTGATGGAATACCAGCACCGTGTTGGGAAACTGAATCACCTCCATATGAAAGAGTTGAAGAAGATTCTGAAGATCACCTGGCAGGATAAGATACCAGACCAGTCCCTTCTGAAATTAAACTGCCAAGCATTCCAACTCTGTTGTAGAGAGCATGCTCTGTTGGGCTGGTCACATTATCTGAATGCTAAATGAACACTTTGCAGAAAGAACTCACACAGAAGATGGCTTCACAAGGTGATCAGAAAAAAAATAATACAAGGATACTCTCGAAGTCTCTCTTAAGAACTTTAGAATTGACTACATAACATGGGATACATTGGCACAGGATCACCCTTATTATGACCTTATTAGAAATAATGCTGTGCTCTAGGTACAAAGCAGAATTACAGTAGCTCAAAAGAACACAAAATGTGCAAATTTAGAGAATCCCGAATGTTCACATGGACTATTTGTGTCCAACCTGTGGTATAGCATTCTGACTTCATATTGATCAGCCATAAGTAGACACACTGTAACTTGACTTTAACATAATGATGTCATTTGGTCATTTTTGAGAACAAAGTTGAACAATCAACCAGATTCCTTGTGATATGTCTGCTTAACATGAGCATTCCTTGAGGTCCATCTTGGACCCTCTTTTATTTTCTTTCTGTTTTTTCTCTTTGGGTGTCCTCATTAGCTTACTTGGATTTTATAATTATCTCCATGCAGGTGACTCACAGATTCTATATGTCTGGCCCTATCCTTCCTTTCCACTCTGAGTTTGTCTTTATCTGTCCAGCAGGCTAACTAAACATTTAGAACTGAATGTTCCAGAGACATCTCAAACTCAACATGTCCCAAAAGAACTCCCAACTCACCCCATTCCAAACTTCCCTATTTCTTTTGTTCTTTAGGTTCTCCCAGCATTGTAACCTTGGTGTTATTTTTAATTCCTTATTCTCCCTCAGCCTTCCTAAACAAGCAGTTGTCAGATATTACCATTTTTATTTCCTTTACAGCTCTCACACCTATAGACATTATTTGCATTCTCTCCACTCAAATTTGCCTCAAACTTCTTACAGAGCCCCTAAGTGATGCAATGGAGAGAGCATCAGCATCATACCTGGAATCAGGAGGACCTGAGTTCAAATGTAGCCTCAGACTTATTAGCTGTGTGATTCTAGGTAAAAACCTCTTGATTCTTAATCCTAATTACCCCCCCCCCTCAATTCTTTTTCTTACCTTAATCCACCTCTAAATAACCATCAAAGTGACACACATCTGACCATATAATTTGCTTATAACTTAATAAACTCCAGTCTCTCTTTAGTGCCTCTAGAATAAAATGTAAACTCTTCTGTTTAGCTTTTAAAGCTCTTAACAACCTGGTCACAACCTATCTTTTTAGACTCATTGTAAACAAGTCCCTCTCTGGTACTCTGTGATCCAGTCTTTCTCTTTCTCTTTCTCCCATACAAGGCTCCATTTATTGTCCCTTTGCACTGACTTTGAAGCAGTAGTTTGATTCTTTATTTGAAATCTAGATTTGCTTCTTTGCAACTTCATCCCATTGATGATAGTTTTCTTCTCTGGGGTCAAAGAGAAAAAATTTACTTCTTCTTCCATATGGTTGCTTTCAAGTACTTGAATAAATTTAGCTTTCATGTTTCCCCAAAATCTTTTCCAAGCTATAACTGTTTTGTTTTTTTGTTTTTTTTTTGTTTTTTTT
>JAJPUD010000992.1:481170-518628 GCA_023553655.1 Myrmecobius fasciatus | reverse complement strand
ATGAACTCTAGTTTCTTTGTCTTCCTGGATAAAATTTTGTGGAAACTCCAGTTTATCAGTTTTGCACCTAAAATATGGCACCCAGAACAGAATACAGGACTTGAGGTATGGTTTGACCATTCTGAGTATAGTGGAACCATCCATTCCTTATTCCTGGGAAAATAAAGTTATGTTAGCTTTCTTGGCCATTGCATTCCAATTTCAACTTATTGAGTGCAAAGCCCACTAAAGCATCCCAGGTCTTTTTTTATCCCAGACAAATTATGTTCTAATTACATTCTAAATTATGTTCTCATAATTATGAAATTGATTTTTTCAAATTTTTGCCTTATCAAATTTTATTACATGAGATTGGTCCAAATCTTCTAGCCTTACAACTTATAAGCCATCCCTCTTAATTTTGTGTCTTCTCCAGATTTGATCAGGACATCCTCTATTTATATATTTTATCCAAGTTTTTGACAAAATGTAAATTATCACAGGGTTAAGCCACTGGTAACTGATGCACAGAAATGTACACATGATTATTTTGAACACCTTCAAATATAGATTCTTCGCTACTGAACTCACTTTTTACCCTCTAAGTTAATACTAGCTAAAGCATAACACCAATTATAAAACTATCCTGCCCACAGCCATTAAAATAATTTTCCTAAAGCAAAAGTCTGGTCACATCCAGATTCTACTTAATAAACACACATGGTGCCCTATTACTTCTAGGACCACTATTATTCTAACTCTTCTACTACTTCCAAGCTTATAAATTTATCTCTCTGGGCCTCAGTTTCCTTATGAGGTCCTTTTCCAGCCTTAAATCAATGATCTGAGGCATTTCATTTTACAAAAGATTAAAATGAGTTCCAGGGAGTTTATGTAATTTGAATAAAGCCACGTGTAGCACAGCCACAAGAGAAAAGAAAGAGAGGAAGGAAAGAAGGAAAGAAAAAAGAAAGAAAAAGAAAAGAAATAGATGGGAACTGCTATCATTTTTCTGACATTCCATAGCAGTTCATCATTCCCTATAATTTAGGGTTGAGCAATACAAAGTCTTGGACTCATCCCTGCCCAATTAATTTATTTGACCATTTAGTTGTCTAAGCATCATACATTCATTAGACATCGTCTGTATACCAGCATTCTACTAGACAACAATCATGAATAGAATTCATCTCCATAAGGAGCTAAAACAATTTATTTCTTATCCCCTTCTTTATGTCAAGTCTCAGTCCCTCAGGTATTAGAAAGGAACTGTAGACCTTCCTCTATACTGTCTTACCAGTTCCAAATAAGAATTCAACTATTTCTAAGAAGAAAATTATAATATAAAAGGAGACAAGTGGAACATTACATCCACAACCTAAGAAAAGACTGTTACCTTCCACTAGGAGCTGCCTGGTAAAGGCTGATGTCAGTCTGTGATTCAGCTACTATTACGGTGTCTTAGAAGTGAACACAATGCCTTTCTCCATCTCACTCACACCTCTTCCATACAGCAAAATGCAGCTGTGTTACTTATCTAGTTTTCTGCTGTCCTTTCCAGCCTCCCTGTACCCCGTGGTGTTAACCACAAATTACCCTCAGCCAATCAGAGGCTGGGAGTCCCAACTCCATCTGGCACCTGGCTCTCTAGGAAGCTTAGCTCTGTGGGAGCCCTGCAGAGGGGCTGGTTTGGGTCCCCTTGGGAAACAGGTCAGTACTGCAGGTCTAATCTCTCAGTGGGTTCCTTTGAACTTTTCAATTTTGTTCTGGGTTTTTATTTACTGAGAAAGGGAACCCTACAAACTGGAAAACTCTGCGAAAGCCAAAGCAGCAATCATTCATTTATTGTTGAACGTACTTACAAAATGTCCCCAAAATCTTAGAATAACTTAAAATTGCTCTAAGACTCTGAAGATGCATTGTCTTGGCAAGACTTGTCAATTCGTATTTGGCCTCCCAGCTTCCAATTTCTCTGTTGTAACCCACAGCAACCAATGTGATATTCTTAAAAGACAGATCTTACTCTTTTACTCTATAATTCAAATCTCTGGGAAAATAAAAAACAAACTCTTCAAAACTTAAAATCCTTCCTGATTTGGTTTCCACTTCTCCAATTCAATTTCCTATTCCTCCTTTTCTCACACATGTTACTCTAGTGAAATTAGTCTCTACATATCCCATCCCATCCCCTGCCTCCAATTCTTTGCAGAAGCCCTCTCCATTATATCTGAAATGTGCTCACTCTTCATTTCTTTCCCTTAAAATCCCTAGATTCCTTCTGAGCTCTCTTATAGGAGATCATACCCAGTGGCTAGTGATCTCGAAATTACTTTGTATTTTCTTTCTTCTAGTTGTTTATCTGTATACACATTGTAGCCCCTGGAAGGCAGGGACTATTTTGTCTTTGTCTTTTTTATACGTGCTCACAGTTAGGTGCTTGACAAATGTTGGCTGAATTGAATTCTAAAAATTGTGCTCATGCAATCTCTTTAGTTCCATGACACACAAAAAAAGTATAAGAATGCCTATTTTAGATACTATTATATCATGCTGTAATAGTCCAGAGGATCCAGTGAGTTGGGATCACCAGTGTGGGGACTCCCTTCCCTAGTGCAGATAATACCATCCTTCCATTCCTTCTCATCCTGTACCACCCTCTTCTTCATTACTAAATCCTTCATAGAAGGTATCCATAATGTTCAAGAGGTCTCTGCCTTATTCTTTTAAAATTTAGTAGTAGATCCTGTAACTGCCCATAGTGATGTAATTAATTCCCATATCTTGGTCCCTACATAGGGGAAATCCATTCTGGCTATGTTACTCAGCCATCTATCTCAGGATGCTGCTTCTACCCAGCTTACTATATTTTAAAGTAGACACAAAAATTAAGGCAAGAAAATACAAAGCTCTCATGGTCAACAGACTTGAAAGAGAAATGAAAACATCCCAGTCAAATGTGAGTTCCTTGTGAGCAAGAATTGTTTCATTCTTTATATTTCCAGTGATGAGCACAAATGTTTGTTGATTGAAAAAAGGAATATGAGTTTCTTCAGAACTAACAACGTGTTTTTGTCTTTCACTGTACCTCCAGTGCTTCATACATGCTAAATGCTTACTAAATGCTTGTGGCTGATTGATTGACTATAGTGTCTTACTGAAATCAGAGAATTTTTTGATAGAATTTTTTTGACTCTACATACATATGGTTGCAAATATGAACAAAGACACTCAAAGACTCATTTAAAAACAATATTTTGAAACATAAAATTATATATAGTGGGGGAAAATATTCCTTGATACATCCACAACCTTCAGTGGAAGGCACAAGCAAGATTTCTTAAAGATACACAAACCTCTTATGTAAATTGAAATACAAAGACACTGCTAATTCCAAAGAACATATGTAATCTCTCCAAGGGTTTGCTAAAGCTAGTTCAAACAGAACAGTGAAAGTTGGTAGTTAAACTTGAAGTTTGAGCATTTATGCCCCAGAAATTAGCAAAAGCTACAAATCAGGGCTTGATTTATTGTTCTGTTTATTGTCCAAACTTAGGAAGGTGATAGAGAAAATGTCAATAAAAAAATTAAGCTAAAAAGTAGCATATATATACATATATATGCACCTCCATCTCTAACTCAAATCATTCATGAATATGTAAAATTTCATGTAAGTCAAAATTGGTTAAAATAAACAGATTATATTCATTCTAGAAAGCTGCTATATTTACAAGTATTTTATTTAGAAAAGAAAATCAAATAATGAAAACCATTTTTTTTACCTCAAAGAAAAATTATTCATAGGAATTTTTCCCCATCTTGGTCCATGAATTTTTTTAAGGTGAAGAAATTTTATCTTAACATTTGTTCCGATTCTTCTTGAAAAGAAGATAAGCCAACATATTAAAGATTAACTGAATGATTGAAAAAGAATTCTGTTCAAAAACTGTATTCCTGGGGGAAATGTCATCTTAAATTAAATTAACCTTAATAATCCCCTATTTGGTATGTCTGAAAGATCTCTGGACTTGGTCCTCAAGAATCCAAACTCTCTTACTAACTAATTATGTGACCCTGGACAAGTCGTCTACTATTTCTGGGCCTCAGGTTACTCATCTGTAAAATGAAATCTTTGGGCTAGATCAGGGGTGTTTAACCTAGGTCCCATGAACTGGGCTTTTTAGAAATATATTTTGATGATAGCATTTAAAAATGAAGGGTTGCCTTTGCAAGTCTCTGTATTTTATTTTGTATATTTAAAAGCATTGCTCTGAGAAGAAGTGAATCCATAGATTTCACCAGATGGTCAAAAAAAAGTCCAGAATACAAAAAAAAATGGACTAAATGATTTCTTCCAACCTCAAACCTGCATCATTCATATGCTGCCAGAGATTGAAGAGACTTTAAAGATCAAACCCATTCATTTTAAGGCTAGATTGTGATTTCACTGGTATAGGGACTGGTACAGCAACCACAGATCAGCAAGTGCTTTTCAGCTTAGCACATTAGAGAACTGACTGGCACAGCTTATGTGGCTTGCCCAAGGTCACAAAGCTAGTAGGTGTCAGAGATAAAATTCCAACTAAGATCTTTTCTCTGAGGTCAGTTCTCCATCCAGTGGGCCAATTTATACCTCCTTCATTTTACATATGAGAAAATAGGACCCAAAAAGTGGAGTGACTTACCTAAAGTAACTCAACTGGTTCTGGGAGCTGAACCTGTCTTCTCACTCCAAATTGGAACACCCTAATTAGCCAGCAAGGCTTGGCTATTGGACTCCCTGGATATAGTTTTCAAAACATTTCCATAGATTAGTGGATGCTGACAGCCCCCCCTGGAGAAAACCTGGAATTCCTCTGTATACCAGTAAAGTCAGGCTACCATGCTGTTCCCAGGAAATTAAAAATAAAAACCTGCCGGCAGACGAGAGCCAAATTTAGCAGGAGACAAAGAATGGAAAAGGGCAAATTGTAGGCTGGGAAATTCAGTGCCAAGTTTCAGCCAGAAGCAAAGCCTTCAGAGCTGAGTTATTAGCTTTGGATAATCCTGGAAATGCTGAGAGACCCTTAACGAGAGCAATTCTTCAAGGCCCATACCCCCTGCTTTCCTGTTGCCCAGCTACTCCTCCTAACCCCAAGTCCCCAGGATTTATCTACCCAGTAGCTCTTTCAGAGACCTTTTTCAAACATATTTTCCCCATAGACTGCAATGAACTCCAGTTGCTGATAGCAATCAAAATCTCACACACCAGCAGAGCAGTTCTCATCACTGTTGCATTTTCCAAGCTTATCATAATCCCACAGATGGAGTCTATGGACAGGGTGATTGTATCTACACACACACACACACCACTTTATCAATCATCACAAAATCTTAGAACTGGAAAGAACCTGAGTTCTCTGAGGTTTTCATTTTAGAAAGGAGAAGTAAAGGAACTCACTGCATGGTTAGCAAAAAACAGCATTGAATTCGGTGTTAGAAGTCCTGTTATCAAATCTTTTCTCTATCTCTGGCTTGGACAGATGCCTTAAACTCTCTGGCCAATAGTCTCTTCATCTGTCAAATGAGTCAACAGCATAACCTCAATTGGCCTCAGGCTTCCCCATTCATAAAATGACCATTCGTAAGGTCTCTACAACTTCTATGTGTCTATCTATCTATTATCTCTACCTATGTACTTATTCTGTCTCTTTGTTTCTCTCTTTGTCTCTGTCTCTTTATCTCTCTCTGTCTCCATCTCTCTACCTATCATCTCTCTACCTTCTCTACCTCTTTGCCTAAAATCTATCTGCCTTGTCTATCATTTATTATCTCTACCTATCTACCTATCCTCTCTGTCTCTCTTTGTCTCCATCTCTCTCTGTCTCTCATCATCAATCTATCACATATCTATTCATCTATCTACCTATCACCCATCTTCTCTATTTACCTATTGTCATTCTACCTGCCTATCTAGCTGTTTGTCTACTTATCTATTTATCATTTACTATTTCTACCTATCTACCTGTCCTCTCTCTGTTGTGTCTCTCTGTGTGTATCTCTCTCTGTCTCTGTTTCTTCGTCTCTCTCTCTCTGTGTATCTTTATCTCTGTCTGTTTCTCTCTCTCCTTCACATTCATTCTCTATCTCTCCCTCCTCTAACATCATTTCTCTACCTTTTATATATCTATTCATCTATCTATCATTCTCTGTCTTCTCTATCTATTTACCTATCATCTATCTACCCATCTAACTCTGTCTGTCTGTCTACCTGTCTATCTACTTGTTATCTAATTATCATTTATTATCTCTACTTATCTACCTGTCTTCTCTCTGTGTCTCTGTGTATGTATCTCTGTCTCTCTGTATCTCTCTGTCTCTTTATCTCTCTGTGTATGTCACTCTCTCTCTTCATCTATCTCTGTCTCTCTCCTCATTCTTCTCTCCCTCTTTCTCTAACATCATTTCTTTACCTTTCCTATATCTATTCATCTATCATCTCTCTATCTTCTCTACCTATTTACCTGTCTATCTACCTATTTGTTTATCTTTCTTTCTATCACCTCTATGATATAGCTATTTATCTACCTATCATCTAACTACCTACCTATCATCTACCTATTATCTCTCTATCTGATTCTATATCCTGTGAATGCATAGCTAATTAGTGGCAAAGCCAGAATGATGATCAGATCTCCTGAGTTCTAATGAATAGAACTATAAAGTCTGTAGTGGTATAGGAACCTCAGAGGTCACAAGCTTCTAGAGCAAAAGCAAGAGTTCATCTGGGTTTTTCCCCAAATTTCTATAGTTATTTTCTATGTCCTCTTCATATATATGATCCCAAAAAATAAAACATTAAGCACAACAATATTATTTGAAATATAGTTACAATGGATTTCCTACAATATCAGTCTTCATTTAACCTAAGAGCTAGAAAGGACTTTGGAGGTCATTAATCCAACCTGATCATTTAACAGATGAGGAAACTGATCACAGATAGTAAGGAGCTAACTCCAGATCCAAGAGCAGGTCCTCTGACTCCAGATGTTTCCAGGACATGATGCTGATTCAGACCAGTGGAAATCCCCTTTACAGACTGGTCTGGTTTGCTTCTCCCAGCTAAGCCAGAACCCCAACATATAATTATTAGGCCAGTGCCCTGGTGATTCAAACTTTCCTGCACATCAATGAGGGAGTGGAAAACTAGGGATTTAACCAGCTACCCCCACATTGCTGTTTCCATTTCCCACCACCAAATCCCCCCCCCATCCTGGACACTGCCTCCTCATTAAGTTATGTGGATTATCCCTGATAACAAAAACTCTAATGCTTTATTAATTGCACCAGCACTGATGGCTGCTCTTTCCTAGCAATTTTAGCAGAGCTGCTCTGAGGATGGGTGAGGATTCCACAAGCAGACTGTTTCTTGAACAAGTAGCACCACCAAGTGGAAAGAGAAAATTCTGTCATATTAGGCTCTGAGAGAAAAACTCTGGCTAAAGCTGCTGGGAGAGACACCCATGGATTCCCTGACTACTATGGAAATTAATTTTCTTTTTTGTGTGTGTGATTGTTTGACCCTTGCCAGGTAGTCTCAGTCCATAAATGAGTGAGGAAAGTCATATGGATCCATGGTCTAGAAATGAGGACCATGAGAAACTGTGGTCTCCATTTTCATGAAATCATGGAGGTAGGTGTGAGGGGTCCCAGCTGGGGCAATCCACATTGAACCAAGAATCCTTACTAAAACAGACAATTGGCCAACCAGCCTCTGCCTAAAGACCACTAGTGAAGGAGACCTCTCTCTCTATCCCAGGCAGCCCATTCTACTTTGAGATGACTCCAATTGTTAACAAGTTGTTGTTTTTTTCCCACAAAGTCGAAAAATCGCCCATTTGAAATTTCTACTCATAGTTCCTAGATTTGTCCTTTCTGGCCAGTTGGAATAAGTCTGCTCTTTCTTCTACATGACTCCCTTTAAGTATTTAAGGAGTTTGACTGAGGTTTCAGAGGCCATGTAGGCTGGCCCTCTCATTCATAGAACGGGAAACTGAAATTTGGGAGAGGGGTGCTAAGGGACCAAGGTCACACAGATAGAGATTGACCTTGAAGCCTAGGTCTCCAACTGCCTCTTGCCTTCTCTGAATCATTCTTTTTTTTTTGAGCCAAAAAAATATATACATACAAATTTAAAAGAAAAGAAAGACTGAACCAAGACTATGATTTCACTAATCACAGTGGTAAAGGAAATTCCCTCCATTAATGCACCCATGCCAGTAACTCCTAGTTTCAGAGAATTGCCTGAAGCATTGAGAGGTTACTGTGACTTGCCCAGAGAAACATGGGTAATGTTGCTAACAGATGGACTTAAAACCAGCTCTTCCTTTCCCTGGGGCTAATTTGCACTCCACTATTTTAACCTCTCAACATTTTAAACTTTAAATCAGCAATATTCTAGTAAATGTTTAACAACCAGCCTGGAAAGGTCAGGGGATATAGACAGGACATACTTTCTTAAGCTTACTCTGCATTATGAACATTTTTTGCATCACTTTTTTAAGCCTGGAAAGCAACAAAACAATAAATTAAGCCCTGATTTATAACATTTGGGGATGGCTGAAGTGTATATCATATTAAAATGTTAACAATCAGCTTTTGCTATCATATTTGAGGTAGTTTTAATACACCCTACTTTAAATTAAATAGGATCTCAAAATTTAGAACTAGAACTTTAAATTAAATAGGATCTCAAAATTTAGAACTAAAAACAGGAACTCAAAATTTAGAAACTTGTTCATCTAGGTTATAGTAGGTCCTCTTCTTCTCTCCATGTGCATTCTTACTTATCCATAAACTTTAATAGTTCTCATTATCATCTTTATGCTAATGATACCTAGATCTATTTTATCCATTCCTATCTCTCTCCTATACTTCTGTCTCACATTACCAACTGTATTTCAAAATGGATGTTCCATAGGTATCTCAGAATCAACATTTTAAAAACAGAATTCATCCTTTCCCCCCCAAAAAAAACACCTTTCCTCTCAGTTTCTTTATTACTATCAAGGTCACCATCATAAAACCCTATAAAATACTGATGACTAGTAGGAAAAAAAACCCCACTAGATGTGAACTCTGGCTCTGGCACTTTTCTACCTGTATATTCTGAGGTAAGAGAGGGATTGTGGTAACTGGGCAAACCACTTCACTGAAACATCGTCTAATATGTGCTATCAAAGTAGGATATGGCCAAAGTAGGGAGGCAGCCTCCTGATAAATGAGTATAATCCAAAGGAAAACTATTGGATTTGGAGATACAAGAATTAGGTCTAAATCTAATCAAATTGATGCCCTGCCGTTATCTGTAAGACTTTGGACAAATCATTGAACTTATCTGGGTCTCAATTTACTTCCAATTCTTTACCTCTTGCCCCTCTACCCATCACAAAATACAATTGCCTCTTTATTGTTTCTCCCATTGGCACTTCCTTTTGGGTGGGGGAATGGCATCATGGTGTGGTGGAATGAACCCTAGGTCTGGCATCAAAGGTCTAGGATTCAAATTCTGAACATTTTATTACATGTGTAACCCCAAGCAAGGCATTTCACCTATCTGGGTCTCAGCTCTTATTCTGTAAAATCTGAGAGATGGAAGTTGAATAACACTTGAGGCCCCTTCTAGCCCTTAATCTACAACAGGAAAACACTTAATCAGGGGATAATCAGAAGGAGAAGGTTTAAAGGTTGGATGGGAGAGAATAAGGAGTAAACCATGGAGTAAACATGTTCACAGATAAACACATATTTTTAATTCTTCAGTTGGTTTAGAAATAGCATGATTTCTCAATCAGAAATCTGGATATGGCTTTGGTTAATGCTGATGTTAGCCTAAGTAATACTACAGAGAAATTCAGAGACTCTCAGTATCAAGGAGACCTCAGTGGCCAGCTTGGCCAGACCCTAACTGAGCAAGAATCCCCTCTACTACACACCTGACAAGGAATCATCCAGCATCTGGGTAAGAACATCCTTGAAACTACCTTGGAGAGCTCTACTATCCAAGTTCTGTAGCTTGATAGCTCTCATCTATGAAGTTTTTCTTTGCATGGAGCATAAATCCACCTTTCTGCACCTTCCACCCACTGCTTCTTATTCTCCCCTCTTGGGTGAGGCGGAACAAGAATAATTCCTGTTCCTCAAGACAGATAGTCCTTGAAATACTTCAAAACAGTTGTCATGATCCCCACTCTCCCACCAAGTATCCTCTTCTTTAAGCTAAGCATCCCTAAATGAGAATTAATAGCATTTCTCATAAAAAAGAAATACTTGTCACAGCTTAAAAACCTTGAGTAAAAGACAGGTATATGCCATAAGTGACAATTATCCTTTACTTTTGCATAATGTTTTTATGCTTCTCAAGAGTGTTTTTGCATTTACTATCCCACTTAGCTCTTAAAACAACTCAGAAAGCATAGCTCAATGGGTAGGGGAGGAGGAAGGAACCAACAAAAGATACCAACACAAATTTTAAATTTAACTTAAATTTTAAAATTAAATAAATAAAATAAAAACAAAAGGTACAATAAAAGAAATAAAAATTCTAAAGATTTCACGCCCCTCCCAATCAATAAAACAATTCTGTGAGAGTTTAGATATTTTGATCAGCATTTCAAAAGTGATATAAATAGGTACCATTAACATAAGTATTTTAAAGTTTGCAAAATACTCTACAACTATTATCTCATTTTATCCTCAACAACCACCTGAAAGAGAAATGCTACTATTTTTCCTATTTTATAGATGAGGAAATTGATCCACAGAGAAATGAGACTTCCCAGTCACATAGCTAATATTTGAAGATGTATTAAACTCAGGTGTTCCTGATTCTAGGCTAGTACCATCTAGCTAAATATAACCAAACTAATCCTGATTCTTTTTACTACACCACACTCACTTTGTTTCAGGCATTGTAATAAACTCTAGGGATGAGAATAAAAGCAAAAAGGCAATTCTTGCCTTCAAGAAGTTTACATTCTAATGGAAAAAAAGAATACATTTTTAAAAGGAAGTTAGAAAGTAAGGACGAAGTAAGACACCTATGAAGGGATAATTGAAAACAAAGGCTAATCCTTAAATAAATAATGTTTATAAATCTTAAATAAATAGAATAAAAAGATAACAAGAAAAATCTTTTTATAGATAGTAGATGGTCTTCCACAGACTCCCATGATAGTAGGTGAAAACTCAAAACTTGGATAGCTCATCTCCTAGGGTTTTGTCCCAGCTAAAATGCCTTTCTCTCTTTGAAGTTGCCATCTGTGGCTTCCCTGCTTTGCCACTGAACTGAAGGTACTGACTTTTGATCCACAGGGAAGTACTTATAGCTCTTTTTGTGAGTCAGCCTATAGCCAAAAGGTTATTAAGGGAGATACAGTAGAAATATTAGTGGTTCTATAAAGGACCTGGGCACGAATCCCACTTCTGACACCTTTTAAGTATACTATATACACCATTAGGCAAGTCACATCCCTTTCCTCTTTTCTCTTCTATAAATTGAGGGGGTTGAACTAAATGGTCTTTAAGGTTTCCCAGATTTATGACCCTGTGGAGCTCTTTTGTGAGTCAAACCCACTGTCACACCAAGCCAGCAGATTAAAAATCCCTCTGGTTAAACCTGTATTTTTAATCTATTCTATTTCTTTCTCAATGGCAATTATTCAAATCACCCTGTCATACTAGATGGGTAGGATGGAGTTGTCAACTTTTACTTTGTATTTACTTTGTGTGTATTTTGCACTTTTGTAGAACTTTCTGTTACCTTTCATCTAATCCATATGTATCTTATATTAACCTATTTATTTATATGTCAACCTTACCATTCAAATATAAGTACTCTGAAAGCAGAGAAAATCTATCCTTTTCCTTTACTCCTAGCACAATACTTGGTATTTAATAAGAACCTAATAAGTGCTTTTTGATTTATTTATATTTTTCTCTGATACATGTTCTGTCTCCCCCCATTCCTATAGTTCCTTGAGGGGAAGAGCAGTTTGAATAGTACCAAGTACCTGACATTATCATAGTTGCTCAATTCTTAGACTAAATTGGGTGGCTGAATCAACTAAAAACTAGTCTGACAAGTAATACAAGTTTTATTATTCTCATTTTGTAGAAAAAGAAACTGAAGCTCAGAAAGGTGATGTTTTGTCCAAGGTCATGAAGCTAGAAAATGTTTGAAGCAGAACTTTAACCAAGGTCTTCTGACTTCCAGATCCAAACTCACTTAAAAAAATGTGTTATATACATGTATACATGTATTGTATTTGTCATATAATTTATCCTATCTAGCATGTATTAGATTACCTGTCATCTAGGGGTGGGGGTGGGGGGAAGGAAAGGAAAAGCTTGGGAAAAAAAAGGTTTTTTTGCAAAGGTCAATGTTGAAAGGTCACTCATGTTTTGTAAATAAAAAGCTTTATTAAAAAAAATGTGTTATATACCTATAAGGCAATGAAGGTAGGTGTGAGCAGTTGACCAGGACTCAATTGAGAGAGGTGTTGCTGTAAAAAAAATAAACACTGTAATGTCATAATGCAGTCTCTCCTCACAGAGAAGCTCCCATGGTGAGCCTACTACATCAGCTCCAGCATACTTAAATCATGAAAGTCAAATGGTCTTTATTGAGGAGGGCTGAAAAGTCAATTTGGGATTTAAAATTCTTTTCTTTTTAAAACCCCTTCAAGGTATTAGCTGTAGCACTAGCCTAGCAAAAGAAAGGGCTTTGTGGTCTTGGAGCAAATTTCTATATAGGAGACAAAGATTAAGTCTGGACTGCTATTTGTAAAAATCCTCAGTCCCCCTATAGACTAAGCCAGGGTCTTATTTACTTTATATAGGGCTTACAATAAATCCCCAATACAGACATTTCCCAACTTACAGACAGGTTATATACCAAAAACTTCATTTCTAAGCGGGCTACTTAGAACTCTGGGGACATAGAAACAACATTATAAATTTGTTATTATCGATAACTGGTATAACAACACAAACCTAGAGCTGCAAGAGACCTCACGGGGCACATAGTCCCGCTCCCACCCAATGTCCCCCCTCATTTTACAGTTGAGGAAACTGGAGTACAAGAAGGCAAGTAACTTATTTGAGTAATGAGCATTGAAAGGGAGAATTTAAATTCAAGTACCTATTTCTTTCCCTATTCCAAACTGCCTCCACCTATATATTGTATTAAAACTTGAAAAATATTTTATAAATATTATCTAATCTAAGCCATACAAAAACTTGCTTGGTAACACTATAGGTATTATCTCTACATTACAGAAAAGAAAAAAAAGGAAAAAAAAAACCTGAGACCTGGTGAGGTTAAATGATAATAATAGTTAACAAGTATTAGGTTTGCAAAGGGTTTTACATTTATTATCCCATTTAATCCCCACAACAACCCTGAGAAATTAGGTGTTTTATTATCTTCCCCACTTTATAAATGAGGAAATTGAGGCAGGCAGTTAACTCCTGCTCCTGATTGGGTCTCTTGCTCTGATGCCACAATCCCATTATTCAAGAATCTATGATTTTATCAGTGTGGTTATTCAGTCAATTAACCTAAACCTAATCTACAAATATTCCAAGAAGTATGTAGGTTCTGGGAATAAAGAGACAAAAATAAAATAGACCGTACCCTTAGGGAGCTTACACTCTTCTCAGGGAGATAAGATTAATCAATTGATTAATTAATTAAAAACCATTTAATAGGTTCTCATTATATGCCAGGGATTATAGGGATATAGATAAAAACAAGCAAGATGCTCCCTGCTCTCAAGGAGCTTACATACTAATGGAGAAGACATACATGTAAGAGAGAAGTAACTGGAGATTTCATGGTAGTCACAAATGACAATTGGCTGAATGTTTTCACTTGAATGATAGTATTGTTCTGATTACTGAAGGGCAGGTAGGTCTGGAGTATAAAGATGGCCAGCAAGATGGTCAAGAAAAAATACAGTAAATGTTCGTCAATTAGAGCCTGGGGTCCAGTGGGAAGGCTCTCAGTTCTGGTTGGAGATACAAGTGGGTTGCAGGCAGCATGGCATGAGATGGCTGGGAAGTCATATATAACTATGCATGACTATATAGACACATGTAAATACATATACCCATGGACATATATAAGCATGTGACACATAGAGACAAAGGGCACATGTAAGTATACTGACATGGCAGATACACACATGAACTATATACATATACACGTATATATGTATATATGTGTATATGTATATACATGGCGCCCATACAATGCACACATGAACATAGATATGTCATTGTATGAACATGTGTGTACATGTGTGTGACCTTGAGCACAAGGACAAATCAATATATATGGCATTATATAGTTATACATATGAATATATAAGTACATATAAAACATATGCATAAATATAAGCACATTTTAGTATATGTGCCATCTATATACACACATAGACATAGACCTATATCAGCAAATATGTATACACACATGGGCACATAACTTTCACAAATATATGATTATATATATATATACATACATGTGGGCATATGTAAGTATATGTGACTATACACATGCATATTCACTTGCATATGTAAGTATACATTATTATACATAGACCTGGACCAATAAAAGTATATATGTTATATAGGCTATGGAGACACGTGAGTGTATATGACATTCTACATACATATATAAATGGACACATATTACATATAACATTCACATTCATATAGACATGTGGACCCATATGTATCTATGACAGTTATATGTGTATATGTGTCATGTATAAGTACATGTGGCATGAATACATATGAAAGCACCAGTATATGTCATTATAGGCATGTGTGTAGGTGCTGTCGTGTGTGCGTGTAGACATGTGGATATAAATGAGTATATGTGGGATACATTTATAAATATGGGGATATGTAGATATGTATGAAACATGTACCATGCATGTATATACATGAGAACACATCAGTATATATGCCATTTATTCATTTACATATCAACAGGGAGCTATATATATGTCATTATATATAAACATATACATACACAGGGCATATACACATATGGTGCATAGAGAGAGAGACTGTGAGTGTGCATGTCGTGTATATATATATATATATATATATGTATGTATGTATGTATGTATGTATGTATATGAGGAATCTGTGCCATGTATGGATTATGTGTCCCTTAACTTTGCCTCATTTGTAAAATGAGCTCTAAATGGCAAACCACTCTAGTATCTCTCCCAAGGAAACCCCAAATGGGTTCAGGCCTGGTGCTTTGCCTATTGAGCCACACAGCTGCAAATTATTCTCTTAGTTCTACTTTCTTAGCTACTTTCTCAGCTTTGCTGCTCACTTTGGGTGATTATGGGCAATTCCTCTCAGATTCCTCTCAATTCCTTATATTCCTCTCAGGACATCAATTCCTCAAAACTCTCAAATGAGGGGATTAAACTGGATAACTCCTCTAAATATTTGTCCACAAAAAACAATGCTGGAAGTCAATAAAGCTCTGATTAATTGCAAATAAACCAATCTAAGTCTAGAGAACAGATAATGAAAAATACCTCTGTCCTCAGCAATTCAGTTGAATTCAATCAGATTCAGCAAACCAAAGGACAGGATGCTCCCCTCTCATCAGCAGTTTTATCTGTAAGAAATGTTCCTAAATCAATTGTTCTTTCAGAGACTGCCTTTACACTAAGTAATAGCTTTAAATGGCATTTTATACACTGCCTGGCCATGAGGAGACATTTGCATACTGTTGGGTTTTGTTTTGTTTTATTTTGATCTTACCATAAACCCAACAGTGTGACTGACTTCAAGAATATGTGTAGTTCTTCCCTTTGCTGACAAAATTACAACCCATTTCACATGCTGGCAGACAATTTATTGGATAGTGGAGGCCAAAAAGAAAAACAAGTGTTCTATGTTGGCCAAGCTTCTGGTGATGAGCTTTGATGGATTTAGCAAGGCTAGCTGGTCCTTGGCTCAAAGATATACAATTCGTGGGGATTCAGAGCATTTCCAGCTTAGGAGAAGGGTTTGTATTGCCCCTAGCATGGTTTTTGAGAAAACAGGATCATCTCCATGTCATCTTGGGGAAAAGTCACACAAGTTCAAAATTCAAAAGTGGCCTTGGGCAGGCATCATGGAAATATTATTTCCAGAATGAAGGATATGATATTCTTTCCTGATAAAACAACATATGGAATATTGACTCCCTGACTGTATGCCAAATTTTAGGAAAACTGCTGACATGTTGGAAAAATACAGAAAATACAACCAGAAAAACATAGTACCTGGAAACCACAATCAGTTGACAGAGTGGGATATTTAAGATGGAGAAAAGAAAACCCATTTGGGTAAGAGTGGAGGAGGGATAGGATCTTTAAACATCAGAAGAGTTGAAGGGGGATGAGATTTAGGGATACAGGAGAAATTTAGGTGATGTAAAAACAAAAGATTGATAAAAAAAATCTTTTTTAAAAAGGGATTAAATTTATTTGATTTGGCCACTGAGGGCAGGAATATAGGTGAAAACTCCAAAAATGCAGATTTTGAATACATTTAAAGAAAGACTTCCTAATAATCACAATTGCCTAAAAATGCAATTAACTACCTTAGAGCTTCATATGTTCTTCATGAAGCTAGATGACCTTTTGTCTAGCTGCATCTCTGAAAAGTCTTCCAATTCTGAACCCTAAAGGAGGTATGGGGGGGAGGATGGTTAATGATTATTTCTATGCAGTTGACTGTTATCTAGAACCATGTATTTCTCTAACCCAGCTCCAACTCTCATTACTTGTTAGACATCTCCAACTAAATGTCCTGTGGAGATCTCAAACTCAAAATTTCCCAAGTGAAATTCATTATCTTCTCCAAATCTCATCCTTTCTCATTGCTAATGAAGCTACCAGCAATCTTACCGTCATCCAGCTTTACAGCTATGGCCAAAAAAAAACTCTTTCTCACACCTTCCATGCAAGTCTACCTTTACACACTCATTCATTTTCATTTAACCCTTTGAACCAATTACTCAGCCACCCTCTCTCCCCCAATTCAAGCCTTTGTCCTCTGTCTCTTAGCCTATGAATTAGCTCAGAAGAAAAGCAAAATGTTCAGATTTAGAGAAGGCACCCCAAATGTTCACGGGGACTATTTGTGTCCCACCTGTGGCAGAGCATTCTGAGTTCATAGTGGTCTGACCAGCCAAGGTCGGACACACTAACATAGTAATGTCATTTGGTCCTCTTGAAGGATGAAGGACAACTAATAACAATCATGACTCCTATCTGATTCTTTCTGATTCTAGTCTCTCCCCTCTTCCCAAAAGAGTCCTTCTAAAACCTCGATCTGGCCATGTAAGTCTTTAATCAAGGATCTTCAGTGGCTTTTTATTGCTTCTAGGATCCAATACAAACTTCTCAGTTTGACATTTAAAATCCCTTATAATCTGGCTTTAGCTGGTCTTTCTCCTGCATTTTAGATTCTGGCTTACTTTCTATTCCCCAGATTTGGAATTCCATCTCTTCCTCACCTCTCTGCCCTCACACAAGCTGGTCCCCTTGCTTGGAGGGCCCTTTTCCTCCTTTTTGTTGCTTAGAAGACTTAGTTACTGTCTTTAAGGTTTACAGTCATATTGTTGGAGCCCTATCCTTCCTCAGTTCAACTTTGTTATTTTTCTCTTTACATACTTAAGAAAGTTCAGGAAAATGGCTAGGCCCAGGGAAAATAATAGTCCTGACTCCTATTTTTAAGATTTGTTTCTGTATCTCTTAACCTCTTATTCTTTTGTTAAAAAAAAGTTTTGGGGTCGAGGATGACCCTAAAAGCAAGAAAGTTGTTGGCAATTTGCTGGAAGAAAACATGACAAATGAGAGCAGTTTAGCACTTGGAAATCAAACATGTACTTTCTGGCCCAAAGATAGAAAGAGGCTTCTGATTGAGATGTGACCCTTAGGAACCACATAATACTGTGTCAAAAACATGCTTAAACCTCAAAGTGCTAATTAAATAGGGGGTCTTTGGCTTAGAGCTCCAAAGAGCTTGAGTCAGGGAGCAATGATCACCTTCTAAAGAGCAAGGACCTATTCCCCAGTTAATGGATGGAGATACAGAAAAACCTTCCTTCTAGGAGGAAAAGCCTCAGGAGATTTTCTCCCTGATCCACTGATTAGATGTGTCAGCACTTCTGCCTTCTTTACAAGAACTGTGGCAGAAAAGTTTCTTAGCTTTGGTCTTTAAATACTAGAAATGCTAAATATATCATTTCCAAATCATAATCCAAAAAAATTATATTTCAGAGAACTTTTAAAAGAATTAAAAAGTAATTGGAGATGAAAGAAAAGAGGAAAGGGCCTATCTGGAGTCAGAATGACCTGGGAACAAATTTGGCCTCAGACACCAGCTATGATAACCCTGGACAAGTCACTTAAATTCTGCTTGCTTTAACTGGTGAAGAAAATGGCAAACCACTCCTGTATCTTTACCAAGAAAAACCCATAAGGAGTCACAAAAAATCAGGCATGGCTGAACAAATTTATAGATCTTTTTGTGGTGAAAAATGATTGGAAATTGAGGGGATGCTCATCAAATGGATAATGGTTGAATAAGCTGCAGTATGATTGTGATGTAATGCTATTATGACTGATGAGCAGGATGGTTTCAGAAAAACCTGGGAAGTCATATGGACGGATGCAAAGTGAACTGAGCATTATACAGTAATAGCAATATTGTAAAGATTATTAACTGACATAGCCATTCTGATCACAATTATCTAAGAGAATTTTAAAGGACTCCTGTTGAAAAATTCTATACACCTATTTTATTCAATTCCAAAGAACGAATGAACTCTGATTATAGATAAAGGATATTTCTTTGTTTTTCTTAGGGTTTTTTTTTTTGGTATGTTTTCTTTTGGAATATGGTAAATATGAAAATATGTTTTGCATAATTTCACATGTATAATTGATATATTGTTTTCTCAAAGAGTGGGAGAAAGGGAGAGAATTTGGCACTTAATTTTTTTTAATGATTGTTTAAAATTGTTAAATATGTAACTAGTAGGAGCAGCTAGGTAGCATAGTGGATAGAGCACCAGCCCTGAAGTCAGGAAGACCTGAGTTCAAATTTGGTCTCAGACACTTAACATTCCCTAGCTGTGTGACCCTGGGCAAGTCACTTAACCCCAATTGCCTCAGCAAAAAGCAAAAAAAAAAAAATGTAACTAGTAAATGTTTATATGTATGTATGTGTGCATTTAGAAATTAATAATCAACAGTGATTCAAAGAACAAATTACAGGAACAATCAAAAATTTCATCAAAGGAAATGACAATAATGAGACAACAAATATAATTTATATGATATAGCTAAAATACTTCAGATGGGAAAATTTATACCTTTAAATGTTTTCATCAACAAAAAGAAAAAACAAATAAATAAATTAGATTGCATTTAAAAAAACTTAAACAATAATAATTCAAAAATCCCCAACTAAATAACAAAGTAGAAATTAGGAAAATTCAGAAGATCAATAAAGTTGAAAATAAAAAATCTCCTGAACTGATAAATAAAATAAGCTGATTTAAAAAAAAAGATAAACTAGGTAAACTAATTGATCTGCTTTTTTTAAGAGAGGAAAACCAAATTATTCATACCAAAAATGAAAAAAAGAAGAACTTATAATAATGGAAGAGGAAATAAAAGAAATTATCAGAAACTACTTTGCCCCAGTTATATGCTATCAAAACTGGTAACTTGGAGGAAATAGTTGAATATTTACAAACAACATAAAATACTCAGATTAATAAAAGCATCGATAAAGGCTGCTTACATCACCTCAAATTAGAAAAAAAAAAAGTTGAACAAGCAGGAAATTAATTTCCAAAGAAAAACTTCCCCAGGACCAGAAGGGATTTACAAGTGAATTTTACCACAGGCTGAAAGGTTAATTCCAATACTACATAAACCATTTACAATAATAAGTTCCCTTCTCATCAGATCATATGACAGTATACTTAGAAAACTCTGAAGAGTCAAATTAAAAAAGAAAAAACTAATTGAAATAATTAATGCCTTCTGCAAAGTTGCAGGATACAAAATAAATCCACATAAATCATCAGCATTCTTATTATATGAGAAACAAATAGGAGGAAGTACAAAGGGAATTTCCATTCAAAATAATTACAAGAGACCATAAAACATTTGGGACTGTTTCTACTGAGATTCACTCAGGGACTCTATGAATCTAACTCGATAGTTATAGTGAGTGTATAAAGTATAAAATTAAGCACCTACTATGTTCCGAAGGCACTGTGCTTAACTCTGGGGATACAAAGAAGAAAAAGACTCTGGAAAATGGAAAATGGAGCTGAAAAGTTCGGAGCCAAGGAAGATTTGGGAGGAGTTTATTGCTACACCCTCCAAAGTTCCAGTCAGTCGCGTGAGGTAGTTGAGCATCCTAAGGGTGACCCTAATGTAAATCTCCAGGCTGCTTAGATTTGTAGTGATGAGTTTGTCCTGGAGGAGGCAGAAAGTTTTGGGGGAGTCAGAACCAGATAGAGCAGCTCATGGGAAAGGGAGAGAAACTTCATTTAAAAAGAGCCCTTGGGGCAGCTAGGTGGCGCAGTGGTTAGAGCACCAGCCCTGAAGTCAGGAGGACCTGAGTTCAAATCTGGTCTCAGACACGTAACAGCTGTGTGACCCTGGGCAAGTCACTTAACCCCAATTGCCTCAGCAAAAAAAAAAAAAAAAAAAAACCGCCCTTGTGGGGTGGGGTGTGTAGGAGGTAACTTTTAAAAAAAATATAAAAACGAAAAAAATTCTATTAAATTAAATTTTTTATATCAAAACTCTTTGCAGTGACGTAGACCAAAAATGTTTTTTTTTTTTTAAATGTAGATTCTAACTGCAGAAGCACGCATTGTGCATGAGTAGGGCGAGCTAATATAGCTGAAATGACAGCTTCCTAAATCAGTTTACTTAATTCGGTACTGTACCAGGCTCCTAATAGATTATTTGCAGGCTTAGAAAACAAAAAGTAACAATAACAATACAAAGAAAAAGGCTGCTGATGAAAAACCAAGTGGGAGTACCACGCGGAGTCTCTCCCGGACGACACCTAAGAATTGCCTCTCTCAAGAAATCATGGGTCCTTGCCCTTCCCTCCCACGCATGTGACTGGGACTCCTGCTGCTTCTGTGGTCAGCATCACTTCCTAATTTTTCTTCGCCTCACTAAGTCCCAGACCGCACCTCGCTTTCCACGCATCGACCAGGGACGCGCAAGGAAGGAATCCACCCGGGCAATCCCGCCGGGGCGGCGCCGGTGGGTAGAAGTGCAGTCTGTCTGAGGACCGCCGCGACGGCAGGGAGCGCTGCGCCGCTAGAGCGAGCACGACCCCTCTCGGGCGCCGTCGTAACCGGCGCAGGCGCAGTTGTGTTCCCATCCCTGGGCTGGGAGCTGGGAAGGCGGAAGCTGTGGCGGTGGCCGGAGGGGCCTCGCCCGCTTCCCGCCACTGTCCAGGCCTCCTTGGCCGAGCTCTTCGCCCTCGTTCTTCTTGGGGCTCCGAAGCGACTGAGCGACAGAAGAGCCGAGCAGTGCGGGTGAGTGTCCCAGGCCCGGCCGGCTGTGGCGCCGCGGGGAGAATGGCCCCCGCCCGCCCCGTGCCTCAGTTTCTTCCCGTGGGGAGCGAGCCCCGGAGGAATAGGGCCTTCCATGTTACGGGAGGGTCACTCAAAAGCATTAAGCACCTATTGCTTGCCGGGCGCTCAAGGCCGGAGGCGACTTGGAGAGCGCCCTGCACCTCCGATAGCACAGACCGAGCGCCGGAGGAGGAGGGAGGGAAGAAAACTACGGCCCGGGTTCTCTGCCAGTGTTTGCAGGGCTGAGACTTAAAGGCCATCCTCGGGGAGCCCCTTTATGGATGGGGAAACTGAGGCCAGCTCAAGTTAGGTGGCTTACACAATAAATGAGGCAGCATTCGAACTCGGGTCTTCTTAGAATCCCTCTCTCCTCTTTCATTTTGGTGCTTTCCTGTTGATTCTCCTATGTGTCGCGGATATTGTGCTTAGCCGCTACTCCGAGCCCGGGAAAGGCGCGGACCTGGATGCCTCAGTTTCCCCAAAGAGGATGCAGCCCCTTAGGATCGGGATGAGGTTCAAATGAGAGCATGATTGCCAAGGGCCTAGCAAAGTGATGCTGGTGATGTCATCGTGGCCCCTCTTAGGAGGAGAGCCCCTTAAACATGGGCTTTGAGATTTGGTTTGATTTGTTCGTTCTTTTTAACTCCTTGTGAGCCCGTTATCCTTTTTATCCTTTAGCCCCGTGCTGGGCACACAGTAGGCGTTCAATAAATGTTTATTTCCTGATCCCTTCTTGTATCGATTCTCGGCTCCATTTTCCAGATGAGTGAATTGGGCCGGTCCCATAGGTACTGAGCCTAAAGCAGCGTGGGAGCCCGGGTTTCCTCCTCCCCTCCCATGTGGCTTCCAAAGGACCAGGCGCTCTCCAAAAGGCTCTTGGTTGGATTGACTCCTCAGGACTGATCGGCTTCAGTGCTTGTGTTAAGGAAAGTAAACCGTTGGCTAGGAAGAGTCAATTATTTGTCTGGGGATGTGCCTCCTCTGCACTGACTTAGGGGAAGCCTAGAAAAGGGAAATAGGCTTGGCGGGCTCCCAAGGGGAGCCAAACCGGCTCTGTGGGGACCGGGCAGCCGGCCTCGGAGGGAAATGACCAGGGTCCCAGGAATTGTGTTGGAGAAGAGGTCGGATCCCGGCCAGCCTCTCCATCCGGAGGGGGATCTGAGCCCCAGTCACAGCCACCGTCTCCAGGTGGGACCTCTGAACACTTCAGAGTCACCCAGGTGGCCTGGCTGGCCCGTGTTTACTTGTGGTTGGCCGGAGTCTTTGTCTGACAGCTCCTCCTCACTTTGGACAGAGTTAACTCCCAAGGGTGCCTGGAGAGAGCTTCCTGCAGAGTTCAGAGAACGTTTCCCTGGGGTTTCAGCCTTTACATTGTTCCAGACTCTCGTCCATGTCACTGTTCCTGGTATTTGGTGGAGGGGAAGTCCAGTGTGAACAGAAAGTACCTTAAAGCATTTGCACCGAACTCCCCGATGTTTCTTGTATTAGTTTTGATTTAGGGAAAGGCATATTACCAAATATGTCCAAGGGAAGCTGTAAAAGAAAAAAAAAAAAAAGCACCAACTGTTGTTACTTCAATTTCTTTGTGAACTGAACGACTTTCATTGGGGTAGTGAAGGGAGTAGCCTGGTGACAGAATGAACAGCAGGCCTGAAGGCAGGAGCCTTGGGTTATGGCCCTATCCTTGACATACAACCTTGGCCAGCTTTACCAGATCCAACATTAAGACCTTAAACTGAAACTCACTCACCACTCAGTTCACCTCTCGGGACTTTTTAGATGGTCTCTGATTCTTTTTAGGGCTGAAAGTTTATGAAGCTGTATTTTGCTGATTGAGTGTTGGAGAAACAAGGACATTTTGATAAAGTGGGAAGAGTCTTGGCTTTGAAAGCCTGAACATCTGATTTCAGATGAACTCTGACACTTAGGATTGTAACTGGCAAGTCATTTAGCTTTTCCAAACCTTGGTTTCTCCACCTGTAAAATAAAGATAATCATTGTATTACTTATAGTGGTTGTTGAAGTTATTGAAAGGAAAGCAAGGCTTTCGAAGGCTCTTTGTGCCTGCCATACAAATGTACAGGATTGTTAATACAGAGTAGTTAAATGTGTTCTTGGTCTCCCATATACCTTATTTGGTTGATGTTTCCATAAGTATGCTCCTTTCATAAGATTTCAGAAACAGGTTACATAAACGGTAAAAATATTAACACCAGAAGGGACTTTAGAAGTCTCTAAAAAGAGAGTCCAACCTCTTTATTTTACAGATGAACAAACCGACTCCCTGTTTCCCAGATTAATTGTTCAGGACTCAGAACAACTCCTTCCACTTCACCATATTACAGAATGTTAGAATCACAACCTTAAATATTAGCACAGTTGGCCTTACATTGAATTATTCCCAAATACTGACTATGAGAATCATTTATGATTCTTTCTTCTCTCTTGTTTCCTGTATTTTAATTCATATGTATGTAGCCTATATACAGTCTTTTGAATTTTAACTTCCTCCCTTTAATGTTTTAAAATGCACATATTTATGAACTCTTCTTGTCCTTGCACCTTAGAATAATCTCTGAAAGCATATAGCTTCTCTAAGTCTTAATACATAAAGAATTAATGGTCCTTTGACAATACATTGTTTTCACTTGTTTCCTGCAGTCTCTTGCTTTGTGTGTCAGGTGTGTGTGTGTGTGTGTGTGTGTGTGTGTGTGTGTGTGTGTGTGTGTTTAAACATCCTGTGAAAACTTTGGTCTGACTTAAAAATCAAATTTGATAGTCTTATTTGAAGTTTTCTTGACCTTTACTTATCCTTCCCCCACCTGTGGCTCTAGCAGTAATGAGCCAAGTCTTGTGTCCTTTCTTTATTCTTTCTTCCTCTCTGCTTCCCACTATGAGAAACTTGATGTGTATTATTAAATACTTAAATATTTAGTGATTAATTGCAACCTCTGTTGTATGAACATATTGTTGAAGGTGTTTCTACCTATTGTAGAACCAAAAGAAGCTCCTCTTGGTTGCCTCCTGACTTTCTAACAAATTAAAGAAGTCTTTCTTGTGCACAGAATTCAGAGCTGCAAACCCAGATTTCCAACAGGAAAGAAAACTCCCACTGGGGCGTGTTCTTGCATATTAGTGAAAGGAGAGTTGTTAACTACCCTCACCATTTGTTAGCCACTCTGGGCAGAGAAGGAACCAGCAACTAAGCTACTGTCTTTGCCAAGAAAACTCCAATGGGGTAAAAGAGTCAGACAAAGACTGAATTAACTAAACCGCAACAACCGGATCAGGGGTTTACTATGATAATGGCTCTCATTTATATGGAACTGTTCCATATAAATGAGAGCCATTATCATAATTAAACCCACACAGCTTACAAAGTACTATATACATTTTATTTCATCTTTGAAATACTCCTGTGAGGTCAAAGCTAGAATGTGATTGTCCCTCTTTTATAGTTAAGGAAGTGGGCTGCTAGGAGTTTGGTGATTGTTGCAAGGTTGTAAACAATGTGTGTCTGAAGTTGGGCCCAGAGTCAGAAGAACTGAATTCATATATGTTCTTGGCATTAAAAAGGTAACTAGGAGACAGAGTACTTGGAAAGGAACTATTCAGTTGAGGCATTAACAACTGATTAATTTTTTATTATTAAAAAAAAAATTTTCAGTTAACAGGAACATATTTTTTCTTCCCATTGACACCTCCTTAAAAAAGAAGAGGAAAAAATCCTTGTAACAAATATACACAATGAAGCAATATAACTTCATTGATTGTGTCTGAAATGTGTCTTATTATCTAAGAAATAATGGCCCTGTTTACAAAATATTTTTAAAATTTGGAAATGATTTCATTTGTCCCTTTCTTTCTGTGGATATAGAAACTGAGGCATAGAAGGCTAAAGCTGCCTGCTCATGAAAGTGACACTTAGTGGGGGAGCCAGGGTGAAAGCTCCCATGTTGCCTTCACCTCCCTCTGTGGCCTTCCTACTACTGAGGGGCCCAAGATCTGAGTTCAGATTTAGCCTTTAAAATGACAGGAAAAGATAATGACGAATGTTGGAGGGGATGGGGGAAAACTGGGACATTGATACATTGTTGGTGGAACTATGAATGGATCCAGCCATTCTGGAGAGCAATTTGGAACTATGTTCAAAAAGTTGTCAAACTGTGCATACCCTTTGACCCAGCAGTGTTTCTACTGGGCCTATATCCCAAAGAGATCTTAAAGGAGGGAAAGGGATCCACGTGTGCAAGAATGTTTGTGGCAGCCCTTTTTGTAGTGGCTAGAAACTGGTAACTGAAGGGATGCCCATCAATTGGAGAATGGCTTAACAAATTATGGTATATGAATGTTATGGAATATTATTGTTCTGTGAGAAATGAGCAGCAGGACGATTTCAGAGAGGCCTGGAGAGACTTGCATGAACTGATGCTGAGTGAAATGAGCAGAACCAGGAGATCATTATATACGGCAACAACAATACTATATGATGATCAATTCTGATGGACATGGCTCTCTGCAACAATGAAATGTTTCAAACCACTTCCAATTGTTCAGTGAATAAAGCCATATACACCCAGAGAGAGGGATGTGAAATGTGGACCACAGCATAACATTTTCATGCTCTCTACTGATGTTTGCTTGCATTGTGTTTCCTTTATCTTATTTTTCTTTCTTGTAGATACGATTTTTCTTGCACGACAAGATAAGTGTGGAAATGTGTATACATATATTCAATTTTTCAAGTATTTTAACTTAAATAATATGTAGTAGAATTCCTGCTATCTAGGGGAGGGGGGGGAGTGGGGGGGGATGTGTAACAGAAAGCTTTGTAAGGATCAATGTTGAAGAATTTCCCATACATATGTTTTGCAAATAAAAAGCTTTAATAAAGAAAAAGAAAGATTTAGTCTTTATAGCTTCGGGTAAGTCCCTTTGCTGCTTTCTGTCTTGGTTTCCTCCACTGTAAAATGGGGATAATTAACAGTAGCACCTGCCTCCTAGTGTAACTGTGAAAATAGAGGTAATTTTTATAAAGTACTAACCTAAAGTTCCTGGCACATAGTTCGTGCTTAACAAATGCTTGTTTCCTGCCTTCTTGGTGGCATATGCTTCCATGATCTCATCTCTGTGCTCACCTAGAAAACTAAACATAGGGGGAAAATGTCATGCTTATCATAAAATAGGTGCTCTGTGTTGGACCTTGTTTCCTTTTTCAATGTTCCCTTTGAAGGTACAGCAAATGCCCTTTTGACATTATCTTTGAAGAGAGTTGGTATTGTTCATATGGAAACAATGACAGATGGAGTCCATGGTTTTGATTCCTAAAGCAAGGAATATTTATCAATAAAATTTTTGGTCATTAGAGTGTTTTCTTTTAATACATGATTGGTGTCTTTAAGCTACAAACTTACTGTGAATTCTCCCCTCCCCAAATTGGGACTGATTATTGAACACATTTTCTTAGAAATGCATTTGCCAAAAAAAGATGTGTTTAATTGTGGGAAAAGCCTTTGAGGCTTTTTTGAACAGAGATGAGAAAGAACCAAAGTCAAGACTGCTAACAAAATGAATTGTTTGGTGAATGCATGAAATATGTATATTTGGAGGAGGAAAGAGTGGATATTTCCTCCTTGACCTCAGTCTGCAGGCCTTTGTTTAGGTCTTGCTACATGTCAGGCCAATGGAAAGCACTGGGACTACAAAGAAAGGCCAGAACATAATCTCTGAATTCTAGAGGTTTTATTGGAGAGAATGGCAGCACCCTTATTGCTAGAACTCAAAGGAAATTTGAGAAATAACTTTGTCTTCAAAAGCACTTTAAAATCCTCACTTGGCAGCTTTTGTCTGCTCTCTGGATTTTTGCTGCTTGTCTTCTCATTTATATTAAATGAATTCCAAGTCTCTCCCACTTGATCTTTGGATGTCTCCTCGTGGCATAGAAATGATGCTGGGCTCTCAAAGGTATGATCAGAGAATAAGCTCTAGCAGCTCCTGCTGAACTGGAAAAGCTGGTCTGGGCCCACTGACAAAGTATATGCTGTCTGAGGGCGAGCACAGCTGCATCAGGGAGTGTTGTTACCAGGAAGGAGGCAGGCTCATCAATCTTGCATCCAGAGCAGTTCTTGGGTCAGTTTTGCAACCTGATCCTGTGCACAAGTTGGAGTCTGCCATTGGAGGAAAGAATGTGTACACTGAGAAAAGCCACTGGTTTTTGAAGAATGAATTATTAAATGGGGACATTACCCTCTGGGAAATTTGTATGAAATATTAAAATGCAATCATTTTCAAGTATTTGTTCAAAATTGGGGTTTTATCCGCGACATTATCTCTAAGTTACATTTCAACAAAATGGATAAAACACTGGCTATGGATTCAGGAAGAAATGGACTCAGGTTCTACCTCTGGTATTTACCAACTGGGTGACCTTCCTGAGCCTCAGTTTTCTGATATGTAAAACACAGCTATTACCAAATGTTTCTGACAGACTTGGTGATTGTGATGGTTCATGCAGTGCCTAAAGTGCTTTGTAAACTTTAAGGTACTCTAAACCATCCCTTTGGAGAAGTGAGAGGCCTACTAGTGGTTTCAGACTTTTTTTAATGGATAGCTTAGTTGTGCCTATTCTTTCCTCCTTCCTTTTTTATTCTTTAAAAAAAATCTTATGAGATAAGGTACTTTGTAAACTGTAAGATGCTTTCTTGGTCGTTATATTGAAGTAAAATGCTATTTTAGTCATTATATTAAAGCATATTCATATTTTTCTGCAAAGGCTAGAAAAGGCCATATATGTCTTAAAAAACTATTTTGCCCTTTAATGTTAGAAATTCAAGGGAAGATACTACCATTCTCACTTGAAGAAATAGCAGGATTTCTTCACAAAGAGTAGCACAAGTGATATATGGCAGTAACCTACAATGTTTCTAACAGGGCTACTAAAAGCAGTTGCTTTTTAGCAACATGTCATTATGAATTGATTTTGCCCATTAATTCTGCTCCATTTACTCATTTAAAAAACCATTTAAAGCAAATTACATTTTTTCTTGAATTTTTGAAATAATGATTTCAGTAACAGAAAAGAGATGACATGAAATTCAAGAAAGGCAGGTCTGTACATAAAGGAGAAACCTTAGTTCATGATGTTTTTTTTTTCCTAAAAAAAAAAAAAATTTTTTTTTTTTGACTCTAAAACTAAAGCCATTGAAGCCAGAGATCAATTGGGCAGAAATTTAAGCAGTAGTAACTATTCTTCTCTCTCCCAAACAGGACTCAGGATGACCTGGGTTCAAATTCTGTCTCATACCCTTAATGATAGTGTGGCCCTGGGCCAGCCATCCATCTCAGAGCCTCATTTTGTTCAGCTATAAAACAGGGGTTGGATTCAGTGGCCAGTGGATTTTAGTATCCATTTGCTTAAATTTTGATTGTCAAAGTTCTTTGGATTAATTTGAACTATGATTCTAGATGGCTTGATTCCTAAGAAATATTATCAGACTTGTTTTAAAAAATCATTCTAGTTCCTAAGCATCTGCTCAGCAACAGATAAGCTGCTTACAAAGAGAAATTGTGTAACATCATGTTAACATAGAAACAATGGCACCAAAGAAAGATACATTATTTAGGCACATTCTCATTTTTTACAAGGTAAAATTGTACTTTCAAATTTCTAACTCCAGATAAAAAAAAGACTGACGGAGCAAGAGAGCATTTAACGTTAACTACAAAGGTTATTCCAAATGCCTTGCTAAGTCCTAGGAATACCAATGCTAGCCAAAAGATATCACTGACTTCAAGGAAGTTACATTTTAATGGGACAAAATAAAATTGAAAGAAGGAGAAAAATAGTCTTGGGTAGAGCCAGATTTGAAGAGGATAAGGCTTGGATAGATACTTCCTTAAATGGAGGTTTTCTGGGAGGAACTCCCCAAATGGAAGAGGAAGAGGCAGGAGAGAAGGCTTTGCCAACCTGAGAAGCCTCTTTGACTGAGGGTAAGGAAACCTGTTTTTGTTGTCCATGAAGTCACCATATTCTCACTTGAGCTACTAAGTCTTTCTGTAAAATATTTTTAATACGATGAAAGTGGCTTATGATTTTACTACTGAGCCTAAAGGCTCTTAGAACTACAGATGGCAATTTTCTTCACTCAGAACACTGGAGAGCTGAGAGAAATGAGAAGTCACAACACCTTAAGTTTTTAGATGAGGTATGGCTTAGTTTAAAATATGTGGCTTCAAAAAGAATCTTCATCTCATGTTTCCTAGGTTTCAGTTAATTGAAAGACTTTATGGAAAAGGGACTTTGAGTTATTCACTATGGTTGCTTTAAGACGCCAGAGGCTTATCTGTATTTCAAGTTTGTTCTCTTCAGAGATCAGGGGTCAGAGATTGGCCCTTAACATTTTTACAGACATAGACACCATATAAATGTCGGGCTATTCCCCTGCCCTTGGGATGCCCCCCTTCCCACTCCCGAGCCTCTGTGCTCCCTTCAGAGGAATATCACCTTCTACTAGAGGCCTTGGTTCCTCACCCCTCCTCCCTGCTCATCCCTCTGTGTTTTATGTATGCTGGATCTAGCTTATTTGTCATTGGTGTGTTTTCTCCTCTTGGCTTCTTATCCCCAGTGCTGGCGCCAGGTCGACTTTGAGTGAAAAGCCTTAATAAGCACTCTGTGGGCCCTGTGTGGGCCCTGGAGCAGTGCCTCCTGTAGTCCCAGCTGCAGAAGCTGCCCAGGCTACTACTGGTCAGAGCTCACAAGTCCCAAGCTGGGGGGCAGTGCTAATTGGATGGAGTCCCTGGGATAGAAGGGCGCCTGTCTGAGAAAGAAAGCAAGCCAGCCTAGGCCCAAAATGTAGCAAGCAGATAAAGGCTCTCCACTAAGGATGGAGATGGGCCTGGGGCTCTTCCCCACACTTCTCTCCCAGCTAAGATGGAGAGATGGTCTTGATGTTAAAAATACGGCCACCAGCACATACCTGCATGTGTAAAGCTCTGGCACACACACTCACACATAAGCAGGACAACCAGCAGGAGGGCCACATGTGAAGGGGCTGGGGCAGCAGAGGGTCATCTTGGAGGCAGGAAGCCATCACAGATGCTTGACCAGGGGTCAGTCACTTAATTCTCTGATCCTGAGGGGGTTTTGGCCCCAGAATGGGGATGAAAATAGCAGCCCCACTCAGGCTGTTGTGAGGATCCATGAAATAATATTTGGGTTTGGGTTTAAGTTTAAAGTTCTGTGTGTATCGGCTGCTGTCGATCACAGAGCATCATGGAGTTAGAGCTGGCAGGACTGCTGGTCACCTCCTCTGCGGCCCAGAATTGCCCGGCTCTCAGTAAAGGTCAGAGCTGGGCTGCCAAGGGAGGTCTGCCCCCTCCAAACGTAGCATGCCCTCCACTGCGCCTTGTGCCACTTATTTGATATTCATGAAGCACCTACGGCTGCAGAGAAAAAGTATGTCCAAAAACAAGCCTCCAAGGGAGGTCGGGGGCCCCTGGGATGTTTGAAGAAGGAAAAAGGCTGGGGAGGTGGGGATGGGGATGACATCTGAGCCAAAGTTTGAAGGGATGAATTCTTTGCTAAAGGCAACAAATGCTAAGCAAATCTGCTTTTAAGCTTTTTTTTTCTTGCTATTTCTGCAGAGAAGCTGTGTGGCCATTTAGCAACTATGAGTCTGCTAAATTGTGAAGACAGCTGTGGTGGCAACCAGTCGGAAAGCGACTGTTGCCCCGCCATGGCCAGTGCCTGCAGCACCGGTGCCAAGGAGGACAGCATAAATGGGAGCACCATTCCTGGGAACCTTTCCAGCTCCTTGATGGAAGAGATTCAAGGCTATGATGTGGAATTTGATCCGCCCCTCGAAAGCAAATACGAGTGTCCCATTTGTCTGATGGCTTTACGGGAAGCTGTGCAAACCCCATGTGGCCATCGCTTCTGCAAGGCCTGCATTGTCAAATCAATAAGGTAACAAAATGTGGGAAAGAGCTTGAGTTTCTCAAGAGCTAGTTTTACTGGATAAGAAGTTGCATGGGTACTGGAGGACACTGAACAGTAAGCTGAGAAAGCTGGATTCTCTTTCCAGCAACAGTTGTTAAGGTAGTTGCCATATCCTCCAGTTTATAAAATCATTTCTTCCATATCTTCTTGTGAAGAAAGAGAAAAAAATCATCATATTCGGAGAAAGAACATAAAAGCTTTATTTTTTCCTAAAATGGCAGGACTGGAACACAAAATAATAGCCGTAAGCTCAGAGCACTACTGAAAAATCAAACTGTTAACCAGTTTTCTTTGTAAATTAGCTGTCAATATGATTTTAATATCTGAGTCAGCTTGACCATGTTAGTAATGCACAATATTAAAAATATTGTAAAAATAATAATTTACCCATATACCCTTTCATTAGCAATTGATACTCCAGCTATAAATAGAATTTCCATGAATTGATTAAAAGTCTCCTTCCAAGAAAACTTTAATTTTTACTGCACCTCTACCCTAAAAGCATCTCAAATCATTTTAGGAAGTTTCTTTTATAAAAAATATAAAGTAGTAGAAACTCAGCTGTAGGTTAATAAGTCACCATAGTTTGCTACAAATTACAAGGGTTAATCTTATCACCTGCACACACATACAAAATGAATGGCTTCATCTGATGACAGCTACTACTACTACCCCCTATTCCTCTTCCTCCTCCTTTTAAAAGATCCCACATGAAATAGTTATGTAACAGGTGTCTTTATTTACAAGTAAAGTACAAATTAAGTGCTGTACCTCCCTGGGGCCAAAAGTAGTTGATAAGGTCTTCTGGGTTCCTAGTTTACTTCTGCACTCAATCTTCTTTCAAACTTTAAGAACTTCTTTAGTACTTTGTTTGTGTCATGTATAATTCCTAGGACCCCCTCTCCGTAAGCCTGAGCAGCATCTGTAGAGTGAATTGAGATGCTCTGTTAGGACATTATTTTTAAAAAGCACCCAAAAAACAAGCTTGTTGGTTCAGCTCTTGCCTTTGTTGTTTCCCCTGATGCTCTATCATGCAATGTATATAGTAAATAGAAATAGGGTGAGGATATCGAGTTTCCTCTTCTTAATAAGCTAGAAATATATGATGTCTTATCAGGTGTCATCCAGGTTTAGAAAGCAAGGCAAGCTGAAGCTTTAAAAAAAAAAAAATTAACTAAGTAGGGAGGTTTTCCTGCATGCGATGAGACCAGGAAAAGAAGCAAAACCTACAAGAGGAAATTGGAGGGTTTTTCTTTTTTCTACATTCCCCTCTAAAACTTCAGCTGTCTGCACTCAAATTGATGCTCATAGAAATGATGTCATCTCATACCATCACCAGCCATTCTTTAGAATTAGAAGAAGTGGGTTCAAATCCCAGTTCTGCCATTTCATTCTCTTGTGACTTCTAGGAAATCACTTTGTCTCGCTGTGCTTCTGTTTCCTCATCTGTAGAATGAGAGTGGGTACAAGGTGATCCTTAAGGTCCCTTGTAACACTATGTAACCAACAGAGTGCATCCACCCATCTGAATCTAATTCTGTTTCTTTTGAAAGAAATTCTGGTACTCCAGGTAATGGTTTGACGTTTTGTATAGATACCCTGTATGTTTTGTGTGTGATTTCCTAGATTTAGATTCCTTAACTTTTTAATTATACCATACTTAAGCATTTTATGCTTCAAGCACCACCTTATTCACTATGAAGAAATCTCAAGGCTGCCTAGCTAAGGGAACCTGTAACATGCATCAAGAGAGAAGTGATGGTCAGTGGCTGGGAAAGAAGGATAAGGAGCTTAGGCCAGAAATGGTAAGGGCCTTCACAAGACACGAGGAAGTCCTAAAATATCAGAGCTGAGGATGAGAGCTGAGACCTAGCACCAGGGTATGCACACCCTAATCATGATGGCTCTGCTCATCCTGTATTTTCTTCACAATAACCCTGTGAGGTGTAACAGGCTAGAAGGAGTCTTTACTCCACTCTTCCAACTTGCAGATGAGGAAACTGAGACCTGGAGAACTTACCCGTCCACTGCTGGCTTCAAATCCATTCCTCTTCCTGTTGGTTTTCTTGAAATCACTCCCATTGTCTGTGCCAAAGCTTTGATTGTGTTAAAGGCATAGCTGGTCACTAGAATGCCCCCAAACAACTCACTAGTTTGATTAGTCAAGCCTTACTTGGGATCCTTGGAAATGCCCTGATCATATTAAGTTGAATCAGGAACCCCAGCATATCCTTTGGTTACTAGGCTTGTTAGGACTGGATAACAAGGCTGCCCACACTGCCCAGATTCTGTCAGCCAGTGAGTTTATTTATGTAAAGGGTCCACATCTCTTATGTTGTCAAGCAACCCCATGATTTTAAAAATCCCTTATTGATTTATACCATGAAGATGGCATACGATTGCTGTTTCTCATTACCATAGTTTTGTTTGTTTGGTAATACAGTTGGTCATTCAATATCATGTTCTATTATAGATACTAAATAGAGAATATATGTGTTTGTTGAATGGCAGTTAAGTTTGAATAGCCCTCTGATAATTTTATACATTTTTTTCATTTATTTATTGTAGAGATGCAGGTCACAAATGCCCTGTAGACAATGAAATACTGCTGGAAAATCAACTGTTTCCTGACAATTTTGCTAAACGGGAAATCCTCTCACTTACAGTGAAATGTCCAAATGAAGGTTGTCTGCTGAAGATGGAACTGAGGCATCTAGAGGTGGACTATAAATCTCTTTGCTATTCTGTAGTGCTTTCAAAACAGTTTACTTTTGGCAATCCTTCAGTTGTTGGTGGGCTACCACATACACATAGAAAGAGAAACCAGGGTTCTTCTTCCTTCTTCCCCAGATGTTCTTGTCCGATCTGCAATTGAGCTGGTCTGGGCCCTGCAGGTGCCACCTTTGACTCCCCATCCCCCATTTTGGCCACTTTCTTAAATTGTACACTTCCTTGTTAACTAGGTGGGATACCCCTATGGCTTGTGAGTAAAATGAAGTCATGAAAGTACCAGTAGCGTTTGCTTTGACCCAGAATAGTTTTAGCAAGATCCCTCAGGCCAGTCAGTGGCTTGAATCACATGGCTTATGTTGCACTCAAAAGTTTAATGACTTGCAGTCGATTTTCCACTGCTTCTTAGAGCAGCTCCTCCTTTAAGTTGTTCACTATGAACATTGATTGTGGGTGCTTTTATTCTGGGACTCAGAATGATAAGAGTCAGAGCCTAGACCTGCCATGTTTCGGTCTGTCGCTTCAGGTTGGCACTTTCTCTGCCATATAACGTTTTGGAGAGTTGCCCACAGCCCAGGGCCTTGCAACCCTGTGTGTGGCAGAGGCCAGGTGTGAACACAACTTCTTCTGACCTGGAAACTAGCTCTTTTGTCTCTGTGTAGATTCACTTGGCCAATTTGCATTTGCTTTATGATTTTAAAATGAGAATTACTCTTTGAAAGTACTTATTAAATCTGGTTTTATCTGGGGTATACCATACTCATACTCTCTCGTAGCTGAGTAACAGGTAAATCAGCTTGCTGAGGTCAGGTGAAACTTTTCATCGACAGAGAGTCAGTTTTCCTTTTGCTTTTTTATAGGAGCACCAGACGCATTGTGAGTTTGCACTTGCGGAATGCTCACAGTGCCACCTTTCCTTTCGGAAATATCTTCTCCACAATCATATGCTCACGGAGTGTCCAAGGCGGCAAGTGTCATGTGTGAATTGTGCTGCCCCGATGCCATTTGAAGAGAAAGAGGCACGTATTGACCCAGGTTCTGCCACGGAATGAAGACACAGAGAAGCTGCTGTCATTGATAAAATTAGAGCTAAAACTCGGGCCTCCTGGCCCAGCCCATCACAAGACTAATTTTCATGGCGTTTGTTTTATCTGGTGATGTTAACTCTTGCTAGTTATGTAATTTCCCAGAGGGTGCTGCTGTCTATAATGGCTGGGACAGTCATTGGTGTGGTGGAGAAAGAGTGGGGCTTGGAGCCAAGAAAATCTGAATTCAGATGTGACCTTGGTTACTAGCTGTGTGACCCTCACCAAGTCACATAATCTCTGTTTGCCTGTGTTTCTTCATCTGTAAAATGGGGGTAGTCATAGCACTTGCCTTTCAGGGTTGTTGTGAGGATCAAATAAGATAATAATTGTAAGGCTCTTTAGCACAGTGCCTGGTGAAGAATAAGCAATATGTAAATATTAATTCTAATTTTTCTTTTTCTACTTTACCTCTGTTTCATAATGAGACAAATGAAATTAGCTGGCTTGCTGAAGATGTTAAGGAATAGTCACTCTTGTGTCATAATTAGAGTAAAATCACATCAATTTCCCTGTCCCCACAGAAGTATATGTAGAATCAACATAGAATGCTGATTTAAATCATTTGATTTGAGGCGTGGAATTTGATTTTCCAAACTTGAAGATTCTTTCTGGTGATGAGGGGATTTAATAATGGGATTTGATTTGTGACAGTGGAGACAAAATGTAGCAAAACTCATACTAGGAATGATTCCATTTAATAATACAGAGCTTCATTAGGAAGTTTCATGCTGTAGATGGAAATTTGGAGACAGATTGTTTGAGGGGAATTGGAAGTAGTGCTTAGCCTAAATCCCACCAGCCTCACTTGTCTCTTTAGCTAGTAATTAAGGAAAAGCTGACGAGCTGCTGCATTCTGGTCAGTATTCTGTTCAGAGAACTAGAATCCTAAATTAGTATTATGAATATCCTAGAGAAATTAAAAAGTTCTTGAAAGCATCAAAGTAGTAATGCTACACAAATCTTAATGTTCTTGAATAATTTGGGAAAGGTGAAAAATCAGCTGTGTACTTGCTTAGTTGGATTAAGATACAATAGAGCTTATTTATTTTTTTCTTTTTCTCCAACATGTAGTTCCATGACCAGAACTGCCCATTGGCAACAGTCTTCTGTAAATACTGCAACACCATGCTCATCCGAGAACAGGTAAAACTATTTCCCTCTTTCTCACAGATAGACACATTCACTGAAAGCTCCCAGGAACATGGTCTGGGTCATGGAGTTGGAAATGAGATATCCACAAATATTTGAAGTAGAGGAGCTCCATAGCACAGCAGGGGATGGTGGAGGAGCCTCCTTGAGGAGGCCAGCAATGTCGATCTGTGGATTGCTCAGAACTCTAAAGAGGCTCAAGCCCAGAGAAGGCTGAAATGGCAAGGCTGTGCCTTGGGCAAGCTGGCTTCAGTGTTACCATCTGTAAAATGAGAGGGTTGGGCTGATGGCTTAGGGATATAGACACTGAGCATTCTCATCTTCAAGTTAATAGACTCAGAATTTTGTTTGAGTTAAGGCTCTGCTCTGCTAAGTATCCCTTGGGGAGATTGAACCACCTGAGAAGAGGAACGCATAAGATAAGAGCAAGTGTAACAAGTTCCCTGGTTTTCTGTTTTTCTTTTCCTTTCTGCTATTGGTTGATTGTAGGCCCTGAAGCCTGATAAGAACTTGGGATTGATAGTCCATCATAAGTTTGCCTTAGATATCATGCTGGCCATCCCAGATGGGAGGGGAATGTGGTAGACCAGGGTCTCTGACAGTTCTGTCTCATTCCTGTCTTAAAACTTTGGAACGATTCAGCATCAAAAATAAGAATTTCTGGTAGGGATTTTAATTCAGCCATGAAATCTGCCAGTGCAGAGATCATCATCTAGTAATTTGTTCAGCGAGTACTAGGAAAACTCTCGACTTTTCCATTTGATTGATTGTGCTGCTGAAATGACCAGTTGGGTTCATTTCTTTTCCTTTTTTTTTTTTTTTTTTTTTTTTTTTTT
>JAJPUD010000992.1:464005-481070 GCA_023553655.1 Myrmecobius fasciatus | reverse complement strand
TTTTTTTTTTTTTTTTTTTTTTTTTTTTTGCTTTTTTGCTGAGGCAATTGGGGTTAAGTGACTTGCCTAGGGTCACACAGCTAGGGAATGTTAAGTGTCTGAGAGTCAGATTTGAACTCAGGTCCTCCTGACTTCAGGGCTGGTGCTCTATCCACTGCGCCACCTAGCTGCCCCTAGTTGGATTTATTTCTAAAAGACAAAAGTGTTCATTTTAATATACTACATTTCTTCCTGTTTCCTGTGTCAGCCCCCAATTCCCTTCTCAAAATTTATTTTCTTTTAAAAAAAAAAGTATCACTTTTGAGATCTCACAAAATAATTAAGCTCGCACCAACTTCAGCATCTAAGTGGAGTGTCAGGTCTTCTATTTGGAGAAGTCTGCTCTCCAGGAAGCTCTTACTGCATCGAGATGGGACATCAGGAACAAGAATCAGGATTGTCGGTAGAACTTGTGCCATGGCACCAGGAACTTTGTCTGCAGTTAGCCAGTGGAGCTGAGGGGGCCATGCCGCTCATGGCAGGCCTGAGGATGGAGGAGAAAGAAGACGGGGGGGGGGGGGGTGGCAGTGTCCCCAGCTCTGGGCCCAGCAGACCTGCTTTAGGTAGCCCTCAACCCCGTTACCCACAGTAGCTGTTAGAGACTTTAGTTACAGCCCTTCAGACACGGCTCTTCCTTCTGAAAACCACTAGAGGGCAGTCGGTATCAACAGTGCGACTGAGTTTCTTGTCTTATCAAAAATCTAATTTGTTAGAATACTATGGGACTTAATACTTCTTAACCTGCAATGTGAGAGTTCGAAATTGCATTACAGTGGTTTACTGGAAATTGAAATAGTCACTTTAAATGTGATCTCTTCACTGCCTGGAGAAAATCATTTCTTGCAGGAAAATTATTTTGTTTTGTTTCTTTCCAGATGCCTAATCACTATGATATAGATTGCCCAACAGCTCCAATTCCATGTACCTTCAGTACATTTGGGTGTCATGAAAAGGTGAGTTTTGTTTTCACCATCAAGAAAAGCTCTTCTCGTTGCATATGTTTAACTGCTATCATATTGTTTGCTGTCTAGCGGAGGAAAGAAGGGAGAAAAAGTTTTTCAAAACTGAATGCTGAAAACTTATCCTTGCATGTATTTGGAAAAATAAAATGCTATTACAAAACTAAAAGAAAAACTCTCCTGTTAAGTTGTGGCATTTATGTTACTCAGCAAGATGCTTCAGAGAATCTAGTCTTCAGTCATTGGAAGTTCTAAGCAAACCATAATCAGCAGCAGCTTTCAGGAGAAACAGGATATTGTTGAATTCAGGAGTAACTCTGAGACTCAGTTTGCTGCTCTTATTTTATAGAGCTCATAATAACTAAACTACCCGCCTCACAAAGTTGTTGTGAGAGTTAAAGGAAATGATGTATATAAAGTGTGCTGCAAACTATACAGTAATAGATATGTTCATTATTTTCATTTTTCTCTTTTATTCCTTTAGATTAACCCTGACCTTTCCTCATTCTTTTCTTGGTTTGACTGTTCTAGTCTCTGACTATCATCAGTTTTTTGTTCTAGATGCAGAGGAACCACTTGGCACGCCACCTGCAAGAGGATACTCTGGCCCACATGCGCATGATGGCACAGGCCATCCAGAACATCAGCATTGCAGCTTTTGATCCGGGGCTCCCCCGAACCCCATCAGGATGCCACCAGGAGGTTCAGAACTTCCAGGAAACCATCCAGCAGTTGGAGAGTCGCCTTGTGATGCAAGACCATCAAATCCGAGAGCTGACGGCCAAGATGGAAACGCAGAGTGCTTGCGTGGGGGACCTCAAACGGACTATTCGAACCCTCGAGGACAGGATCGCTGAGATGGAGGCGCAGCAGTGCAATGGCATTTACATCTGGAAAATCAACAACTTTGGGATGCACTTGAAATCTCAAGAAGAAGAGAAGCCCGTGGTCATCCACAGCCCTGGATTCTATACTGGCAAACCCGGCTACAAGCTCTGCATGCGCCTTCACCTGCAGCTGCCCAGCGCTCAGCGCTGCGCTAACTACATTTCCCTTTTTGTCCACACGATGCAAGGTGAGTATGACAGCCATCTTCCCTGGCCCTTCCAGGGCACGATACGCCTTACTATCCTCGATCAGTCTGAAGCCCCGGTGAGACAGAATCACGAAGAGATCATGGACGCCAAGCCAGAGCTGCTGGCCTTCCAGAGACCCACCATTCCCCGGAACCCCAAAGGTTTTGGCTACGTGACTTTCATGCACTTACAAGCCCTTAGGCAAAGAACCTTCATTAAAGATGATACTTTACTTGTGCGTTGTGAGGTTTTGACACGGCTGGACATGAATAGCTTACGGAGGGAGGGATTTCAGCCGCGCAGTACTGACGCAGGGGTGTAGAGAATGGCCCTGGCTTGAGAAAACGGACGCCGTCTGGAGTCCACAGCTCTCGCCCCAGTCGCCTTCCATGGCTTATGTCACAATCGTATCTTCCAGGCTCTATTTTTGGTTGCCTGTGAAGTCGATTTAAGAGTCTCAGCTCTCTAAAAACTTCTAAATGATGAAACACAAACCAAAACAATGGTTTAAAGAAATGGAGTATTTCATTACTCTGTCATAAATTCTGTACCATTACCTAAAAATCAATCAAAAGTCAGACTCTGTATCATTTTCCTAAGTCCTCACTCCTAAGGCAGTCTGCATTTAAACAATTTTCTCTTAGATATGAACACTTTTGTCTACTTCTACAAAAGAATGGAATCCAAGGTGTCTTTAATATATTTTAGCTGTTTTCTTAATCTAAGAATGTTGCTTCTCAGATCAAGTCGGAAGATCAGCACCAAAGGATTTTCCCATGAACTCTACCGAAAGGATGTTATGTTATTTATTATCCAAAAGTCATGATAGAGCAATTGAAAGCCTCCTCTTGTTCTTCTCTGGATAATCATAAATTTCCTTCTAGCCATATTGTTTTGATGATATCAGACTTAAGTAGATTGATAATCACTACTGCCTTAACCCACCCACAAAGACAAGATAGTTGGAGATTTGAGTTCTCAAAATTTTGACCTCCTTTTAGCTGTCAAGAGAGGCTAGGTAAAGTTCCCATTTGCTGCTTTTTTTCTCCTAGGGAATATCTAGCTGTAAGCACAGTCATTTATAGCAAGATTTTTCACCAAGATTTATATGTATTTTTATAAAGAACTTTGCAAAAGGCTTTTCCCACTGCACATGTGAATGTTAGAGACTTTGAAAGCTCATTACTGAATAGTCTTGCATCTTAATTTCAGTGCACATTTCTTTGAAGGCACATAAGAACATTTTTACTTTCCATCTTCTCTGTACTGATAGTTTTGGTGTCAGGAGCCTCATGGGTAATAGTTCTGGCATCTATTAATAAGATGCTAACCATGCATACTCATCAGCCATCACCTGTTGAACTAAAGTTTTAGGCTAAAAGAGATGTGTATATAAATGTTTGTTGCACATGATGCCTCACAGGTATTTTAGTACATATTTATGTATATATACACACAATCACAAATTTAGTAACAGTCTCAAATTTCATTGCAGGTATACAGCCCCTGTGGTAGCACCTGTGATCAGGATGCATACCCACTGCCTAGTTGTGTAAGCCAGTGATTCAAAGCTATTTTGGGATATTTATGTCTGGATTTTTTACATCCCTGTCAAATACCTACTATGATGCTGTTACTTAATTTTTATCTGCCTTACTTAAAAAATAATAATAGTAAATTTTAATAATTTTTTCAGTTGTCCCCTTAAGAGGGAGTCTGGAAATCATTAAATGAAAGTTGGAATTTGTCAGTGGAGACAGTTCTATAGTCCAGTATTTGGAGTAATTGCCTCATCTCATCAGGAGGTGAATGAAAAAGCTTAAAAAGGTTACACTGAATTCACTCAGTATTTCTTTACATATCCTCCTAGGACAATAATGAAGGGCTTAAGGAGAGGGCCTATGGAGGCCCATACAGATTATTTGTTTAAATTTGTTCAGTAGTGTATTAGAAGCCTTGGATCTTGAATATTGGAGCAAAATCTAGTTCTGAACATTAGTTGTTATCATAGGAGTTTTATTACAAACTAGTGACTCTCAGGAGGAGCTGAATAGGGAGAGTGGCTTGCTGATCGGAAAAGAAATGGTGCAATGGAGTAATAAATGTTCAGCTGGCGCCTAACTGATTTTATATTAAATTTTCTGCAGATCCCTTATTTGACTATTGCCCATCCCAAAGCAAGGACACTTATCATTACAAAAGGAGGATGGGAAACAAAGCTAAAAAGAGAGCCCCCTTCCCTGTTGTACCAACAGCAAAGCAAAAGGCTAGATTTCCCTTTTTGTCTCCGACATAACTCACGGCCCCGACGGCCTGCTCCCCCCTGCTTTGTTATCTGCTTGGCCAAGAATCCAAGCTGCTCTGTGATCAGACCGGACTGCTCTGTGATCACCTGGCTCAGGAGCTCTACTCAACCCTTCCCCAGAGACGCCAAGCGAGTGCTGGTTGATTGCCCCAACCATTTTTGGCTCTCGGTTTCCTCATCTCTAAATGGTTCTGGTATGTCACACCTTTCTATGGCTGGCAGAGACCCCTGTAGCAAGAAACCAATTGTCCTGCAATACAGTTATCAAAATATCGTTTTAGACTCCAGGTTAAGAATCCCTGCGTTAGATGGTTTCTAAGGCCCTTTCCAGCTCAAAGTAAGGGATTTCAGAAATTAAGTTCTCATGGACTCTGACAATTCTCATGAAGCTGTGACAGCGCTGAAGGAGGAGGCTTAACCTGGACACTTGAGTCTGGAGACAGTTCTTTGCTTTCCATCAATACGAGCAGCGAAGGTTTGCAATATATAACGTGCCCATCAGCAGGGCTGCCTCTTCTCTGGGGGCTGCTCATTACCTTTTCCTGAATGTATCTGAGGATCATCACAGAGACTGATGATAGAGTCATCGTCCAAGATGAAGAGATGTTTTTGGCCAGGTCTTCAGGCTGACCTTGACTCGGGACCCAATAAATAACAAGCTGATTTCCTCTTTTAGTCCTGCTGTGGCAAAAAAAAAAAAAAAGTGGGAGCTTCCTAGTTTGACAAGTTGGCCGGTAAAGAGACAGGCCATATTTGTGTTTTATTAACTGACAGACTGGTCACTGCTCCAATTTATACCTCTGCCTCAGCTGGGGCTCAGCTAAAAAAAGCTCCTTTTGCCTCTTCCTCTTTGGGGAGAGTTGTCCAAGACAGTGTTTATCCTCGGCTTGCTCTGTCACACATTAGGCTGTTTGCTGACAGAGTAGGGAGGTAATTACATGTCAGTAATCACTTCTGCCCTTAAGCAACCCTTTTTTTGGTGACATACATAACCAAAATTATCTTTTCTTCTTGGGGAATAGGGAAAGTAAGATCATGGAGACCTAACTTTGCTAGAGCTATTGAACATAAAAAGGGGAAAGATGAGTCTCCAGGGATTATTTAGAAAGAAAAATTGTGCTTTTGCCACAAAATTTGTAATCTTTCACTAGCTTTATTCATCATTTTCAAACCAATACAGTTTGAAATAAACCAGGTCTGTGCTTAGGAATCTCCTGGACCATCAGCCTAAAAAAAAGAATATGAATAGGACAACTAGGTGGCATAGTGGATAGAGCACCAGCCCAGAATTCAGGAGGATCTGAGTTCAAATGTGGTCTCAAATACTTACCACCTCCTAGCTGTGTGACCCTGGGCAAATCACTTAATCCAAATTGCCTCAGCAAACAAAAGAACATAAATATGCCCCACCAGTTGCCCACTACATTTTACAAGTTTTTTTGCTCAGAGTTCTTAAGATCTTTTCTGTTTTACTAATATTTTACCTTATTGGAGAAAATTTTTTAAAAATCTTTTTCATTTTTTCATTTAATTCATAATCACAGAGTTGACAAGGCCAACAGTTAAATCCTTTTCTGAAACACTTTTTTTTTAATCTCTTTGGGAAAATATAATACTATATCTTAAAGGCCCCTTCCAATTAGTCTTTTTTTTGTTTTGTTTTGTTTTAATAAAATACTGCAATGCTGTATTTCCATGCTGCCCATTTCCATTAGGCCTGAGTAGTTGGGTATGTTCTAAATTCTTTAAAACAAGATTGACATAAGTCTTTTCTGCTAAGTAGTTAAAACCGTCTGTGTTGTGTTTTTGGCCATGCTCCCTATTAGCTGTGTGATCTTGGGAAGGGCACGACCCTCCTGAGTTTGATTTTCTTTCCCAGCTCTCTGCTTCCCTCCTTCATAGGGTGACTGTGAGATTAACAAGATACAAATGTGAAAATTGGTAAACTACTGTGCTATGCAAATGTAATTTAATTGTGAAGACAAAATTGTCACCTGGGGGTGTTTTTCTTTTGCCATGTCACCACATAGTTTTGTTCCTTCATAAAATTAGCCTTTGACTGTTAATGGAGACCAGTGTGGTAGTGACTACAGATTCCATAAATCTCTTATCGCACTTGGGAAGCCATCTTCCAATGTAACACTCGGGACAGCCTGACAGCAGGTGCTTTTATTTCCTTCTCAGCATAAGTTCTCCTACAATTTTCATTCATCCTTCCTGCAGAACTCTGCTCTGATACCTCTGAAGGCCTAATCAAATCAATGTAGACCCATGGGTTTAATTACACTGAAGCAGTACAACCTTTTGATCAGAAATGAACATTTGTATAAGTATAGATACTTACCTGTTTTTTTAAATGTCATGTTTTTCCGTCTTAGTCATCATGCTTCATTTTGATTATAGAAATAATGTTTTGTTTTTTTAATGTATGGTTATTTTCTCATAATAGTTACAAGAATCAAATACAGAAAAGTAATTCTGGTTGGGGAAGATTTAGAAAGAAAAGGAGTCTGCAAAATGGGAGCATTTGACTCCCTTGTGGTACAAAGAGCATACTTTTTATCCTATGTTCTCACCTGGCTCTCCACAGAGGGTTGTCCCTTGCACTAAAGCATAGCTCCAATGCTCCTCAGAAAGGAAGATTGTCTTAAAAATTGTTGCCCGAATTCTTGCAAGGTTGCCCTGCATCTACCCCGCAAATTCTCCAAGTGAGTACCAAAGTCAATAGTGAATATGGGGAAGCAGGCAGAGATTGCTTTTGGGAGTACTTTCCCCCTAATTGGTGCTCAAAGGAATATGAAACTTAGTGCCTTCTTACTTTCAAAGGGAAAAGAGTTGATTGATTTGCAAATTAATGTCTCTTGTAAGCAAGGGTTAGTAACATTTTTCAAAGCTGACTTTCTGTGAGACTTCTTTGGAGGTCAGTATCCATTGCTATTGTAAATGAAACGGAGTTATATCTGGGATGTATATTGGAGATGTAATTAAAGGCTTCTAAAACTGATTTAGAAAGTTTGTATTTTCCATAGCTAATGCATTTTATGGTTTTATTTATATTTCTGCCTGAAGAAATACTGATGTACATCACTGTGGTGTAAACTATTTGCTTTTGAACAAAGAGATCAGTCATTCTGCTGTTGGTCATGAATAATGACTTGGATGAGCTTTTTGCACTCGTTTTGTAAAGTGTCAAGGTTCCCAAAATCCTGCATCAGGAGAAATGAGAAAATATTGAGTGGATAAGCCATCACGCTGAAAAGCATACCTGGGAAAATGTTTTGTGCCCTTTAAAGAAAAGATACCCTGTAAATCCAAAGAATGATTTTAAAATAATCATTTATCCGTAAGTGGTAAGAAAAGCTAGGAATTGATCTGTTCTTTTACGAAATGAAGCACATTAGCACACCAGCAGTCATCGATCATATTTTTTGAAATTGTTTTAGAAGTTTCTGGCCTATCACATATACACATGTAGATATATATATATATGTGTAAAATACACACGTGTAGATGGGGATACAGATGTATGAATCTATGCTTGTAGATTCATATATCTGTATAAAATAAACTCACCAAATAACTGCTGGGCTCTAGTTTTCTTTAAGTATTACCTGAAATTCTTTGCAGCAAATTGCTATTTAATGTATATGTGTGCCCACACGCAGAATTACCCAGCCTTGGTTATGTTATACCTCATTGGCTCTCTAATTATCAGAGATCTCTTAGAATCCTTCCAATAAAACTTTAATTCACTCTCAGGTAGTAAACAAATGCCATGCCAGCCTTCTGAGGGAGCTGAGGCCATTGTCAGATTGGGCGGAAAGACTGGCTGTGGCTGTGAGAGCCCAGATAGGCTGTGAATTGGCAGAAATTGTAAAGGGAATCAGCCTGGTTGTGAGCTCCAGCTTCGGCAGGCTTGTTATCTGGGCCCACTTCTGGCCTCATCATAGATGGCTGCTAATTTAAATTTGAAGGGCAAGATTAGGGGAAAATTACCTAGATTAATCCCTTTCAAATGTTGTTTGTTTAACCAATTCTCTAGTCTGTTTGATGAGTGTAGTAAGAAGTCCTTGTTTCTGTATCTTGATGGGAAGAGACCATGATGTTCTAGGAAAGGATATTTATGCATGACTCCGATGGCCCAAGCTTTAGACATTTAGACAACTAGAGACTGGACAAAAGGAGACGTGATCCTTGAGCATCTTCCCTTCCTTTTTCCACCCCCCAGCCCACCTCACCTTCATGAATGTTTTTGGGGAAGGCAAGCATCACACTGGCAAAGATAGAGATCTTTGCCCCTTATCCTTGCCGGTCTATCTATTGCACTAGTCCCACCATAAATCTGTATATTGGTTTGTATTTTCCCTTGTAAATGAAAAATTATAACCAGTATTTCTGGAAAAAAAATTTTGAAATTAATAAATTGTTTTAATGTTATAATCAAGTTGTCATGATTGGGGGAAGGGCGCAATGTAAATAAACTGATAAGGAAGAGATAGGTACACGAGAGCTGAGTTGCAAGAGACCTTGAACTCATTTATGTTCTGTGGTTCCCTTGTTTCACCACATGTGACTGAGCAGAAATTACATTCATCCTGGAAATGATGTGCATTCATCCCATCCCAGTCCTTGGTTCCTGGAGAAAAGGGGTAATCATAGGGGAAGCTTGGAGAGGAAGGAATCTCAGATTTGTGGTAGGTGATGGTGGCTTTCTTGCAGGATACATAATGTGCTCCTTCTGCTGACGATATTTATCTACCTGCTGGGAAAAAAAAATCCTAGCAAATAAAAAGTCTGCATTTGGATCAGAAGATGTAGTTTGATTCCAGCCTCTTTCTGCAAGCCGCTTCACCTCTCTGGTCCCAGTTTCCTCATCTAACAGGAGATTGGACTAGATGGCTTTAAGATCTCTTCCAGTTCTAAATTTGTGAACTTTTTTTGAAAAGGTTCCTTTTCAAAGGGGGGGTTTCCCCCCTTTTTTTCTTTTAAAAGAAGTGTGTATATATATATATATATATATATATATGTGCATAGTCCTTCCTAAATATCAGCACCTGCTGCATTTAAAATGAACCAATTTATTTCAGAACTGAGTGACAAACACTTCTAAGACATTTTGTAAGGAAACAGCTTTTCAAAAGGCTTTGGGAATAAACGTTCCAAGAAGAAAAGTCATCAAAGACTAATTTTTTAAACACTCCCAACAAGTTATTTGGGGTAAGATTTGACTTTAAAATCGCTCATCTCTAGTCCAGTTTCTGTTAATCTCGTCACTTTTTAAAAGTCCATATAAAGTTGCTTTAACAAAAAAAAAAATGAAAGAAATGAGAGTAGGGTTACTTTATGGTCAACTTTTTAGTTATCCATACTTAAAGAGCAAGACAGTAGTGAATAATTACAAGCAATGGCAAACTCAAAGCATTTGTATTTGACTTGAGAGTGTGTTTTTGTGCTTCTGTTTGAATATATGTCTCATCTTCCAGGAAATCATAAGGTCCAAGGCAAATAATGTAACTATACATACTCTAAAGATGACTCGGATCCTGGAAGATCCTCAAGCAAGCCTGTTCTTTTTTGTCTGCTCAATTTCCTGCTCCTTATTATAGGCTAGAATCAGAAAGCACCTCTCAGATGAACAGAATGGGAAAGCTTAAAGTAAAACACATTTCTTTCTTAGCCTCCTGTTCCTACTATCAGCTTTTCCATTTGTCCCTCATCTATTCAGCTGCCAGTCCTCGGTTTATTATCTTTATAACAGTTCTTACAAACAAGGCATTCCAATGGCTCCTTTTTTGCTTCCCTAATAAGTTTCTAACTCCCTAATGTGGTATTTGTTATATTACAGTCTGGGACCACTTCACCTTTGTTCCAGCCTTATTTTATATTATGACCTCATGCTCTAGGCTTTGCTGAGCTTGCTTGAGCTTGAGCTCTAGACTTTGATGAATATTATTATTGATCACCTTTTTTTTAATGCTCTTTTCTCTCCAGGTTTTCTGGCTTGAAATCTCCAGACAAGTCAAAAAGACAATTCAGCTTCAGACACTTTATCTCTGTTATCTTGATCCAGTCACTTGACCTGTATTTGACTCAGTTCCTCAGCTATAAAGTGGAGTTAGTAATGCCTAAGTCCTAGGATTGTTGAGAGGATCAAATGAGATTTTTGTAAAAAGTGCTGAGCGTGTAAAGGGTACAATAAATAAAGAAGCAGTATTAATACTAAACATATGCACCAAGTGGAAGTTCCTAGAGGAGAAGTTAAGCAAGCTGCAAGAAGAAATAGCAAAACTTTTAGTGGGGGAACTCAAACTTGCTCTCTCAGAACTAAATAAATCAAACCACAAAATAAATAGGAAAGAAGTGAAGGAAGTAAACAGAATTCTAAAAAAGTTTGGTATGATAGACCTTTGGAGAAAATTGAATGGAGACAATATACTTTTTTCTCAGTGGTGCATGGAACCTATACAAAAGCTGACCATGTATATAAAAACCTCAAAATCAAATGCAGAAAGGCAGAAATAGTAAATGCATTTTTTAAGATCATGATGCAAGAAATATTACAAGCAATAAAAGGCCAAGGAAAAATAGACCAAAAATTAATTGCAAACTAAATAATCTAACCCTAAAGAATGAGTGGGTGAAACAACAAATCACAGACACAACTGATAGTCTCATCCAAGAGAATGACAATAATGAGACAACATAACAAAATTTATGGGATTCAGCCAAAGTGGTTGGTTATTAGGAGAAATTTTATATCTCTAGATGCTTACTTGCATAAAATAGGGAAAGAAAAGATCAATGAATTGGGCTTACAACTAAAAAGCTAGAAAAAGAACAAAAGGCCCCAATTAAATACAAAATTTGAAATTCTGAAAATAAAGGGGGAGATTAATAAAATTGAAATTAAGAAAACTATTGAATTAATAAACAAAATTGAGTTGGTTTTATGAAAAAGTCAACAAAATCAATAAACCTTTAGTTAATTTGATTAGAAAAAGGAAAGAAGAAAGTCAAATTGTTAGTATCAAAAATGAAAAGGGAGAACTTTCCACACCAATGAAGAGGAAATCAAAGCAATAATTAGTAATTATTTTGCTCAACTATATGCCAATAAATCTGATAATGTAAATGAAATGGAGGAATATTTAGAAAAATGTAGATTGCTCAGATTAACAAAAGAGGAAATAAATTACTTAACTAGTCCCGTTTTAGAAAAAGAAATTGAATAAGCTATCAATCAGCTTCTTAAGAAAAAATCTCCAAAGCCAGATGGATTTACATGTGAATTCTACCAAACATTTAAAAAACAATTCCAGTACTATGCAAACTATTTGAATAAATAGGGAAAGAAAAAGTCCTATCAAATTCCTTTTATGACACTGATATGGTACTGATGAACCCTAGAGAATCAACTAAAAAAATACTAGAAACAATTCACAACTTTAGCAAAGTTACAGTTTACAAAATAAATCCATCAGCATTTTTACATATTACCAACAAAGTCCAGCAGCATAAGATACAAAGAAAAATTCCATTTAAAATAATATATCTGGGAGTCTATCTGCCAAGGCAAAGTCAGAAACTATATGAACACAGTTACAAAACATTTTCCACACAATAAACTCACATCTAATCAGCTGGGAAAATATCAAGTGCTCTTGAGTAGGCTAAGTGAATACAATAAAAATGATAATACTACCTAAATTCATCTATTTATTTAGTACCATACCAATCAAACTCCCAAGAAATCGTTTTACAGATCTAGAAAAAATAGTAACAGTTCATCTGGAAGGATTAATGAATTAATGAAAAAATATTCAAATGAAGGTGGCCTAGCTGTGCCAGATCTAAAACTATATTATAAAGCAGTGGTCATCAAAACCATCTGGTCCTGGTTAAGAAATAGAGCAATCAATCAGTGAAATAGGTTAGGATCACAGGACAAAATAGTTAATATAGGAATATAGTGTTTGATAAACTCAAAGACCCCAACTTTTGGGATAAGAACTCACTGTTTGACAAAAACTGCTGGGAAAATTGGAAATTAATATGGCAAAAACTAATATTGACAGATACTTAACACCTAGACCAAGATAAGATCGAAATGGGTTCATGATCTAGACATTAAGAGTGATATTATAAACAAATTAGAAGAACAAAGAATAGTTTACCTCTTAGATCTGTGGAAAAAGAAGGAATTTGTCACCAAAGAAGAACTGGAGTACATTTTCTAATACAAAATGAATATTTTTTATTATATTAAGTTAAAAAGTTTTTGTACAAAGCCAGTGCAAACAAAATTAGAAAGGAAGCAATAAACTGGGGAAAAAATTTACATTCAAGGGTTCTGATAAAGGCCTCATTTCAAAAATATATAGAGAATTGACTCAAATTTATAAGAATTCAAGCCATTCTCCATTTGATAAATGGTCAAAAGACATGAACAGACAATTTTCAGATGAAGAAATTGAAACTATTTCTAGTCACATGAAAAGTTGCTCCAAATCACTATTGATCAGAGAAATTCAAATTAAGACAACTTTGAGGTATCACTACACACCTGTCAGATTGACTAAAATGACAGGAAAAGATAACAATGAATGTTGGAGGGGATGTGGGAAAACTGGGACACTAATACATTGTTGGTGGAGCTGTGAATGGATCCAACCATTCCGGAGAGCAATTTGGAGCTATGCTCAAAAAGTTGTCAAACTGTGCATACCCTTTGACCCAGCAGTGTTTCTATTGGGCTTATATCCCAAAGAAATCATAGGAGAAGGAAAGGGCCCCACATGTGAAAGAATGTTTGTGGCAGCCCTTTCTGTAGTGGCTAGAAACTGGAAAGTGAATGGATGCCCTTCAATTGGAGAGTGGCTGAATAAATTATGGTATATGAATGTTATGGAATATTATTGTTCTGTGAGAAACGACCAGCAGGACGATTTCAGAGAGGCCTGGAGAGACTTGCATGAACTGATGCTCAGTGAAATCAGCAGAACCAGGAGATCATTATACACGGCAATAAGATTGTATAATGAACAGTTCATGGCTCTTTTCAATAATGAGGTGATTCAGGTCATTTCCAGTGATCTTGTGATGGAGAGAGCCATTTGCACCCAGGGAGAGAATTGTGGGAACTGGGTGTGAATCACAACATAGCATTTTCATCTTTTTTGTTGTTGTTTGCTTGCATTTTATTTTTTCATTTTTTTCCCTTTTTGACCTGATTTTTCTTGTGCAGCATAGAAGAGTTGTATATATTTGACCTATATTAGATTGCTTACTATCTAGGGGAGAAGGTGGAGAGAAAGGAGGAGAAAATTTGGAACACAAGGTTTTTCAAGGGTAAATATTGAAAATTATCCATGCATATTTTGAAAATGAAAAGCTTTAATAAAAAAAAAACGTGCTGAGCGTGTTGCCTGGCACATAGTAGGAACTACAGTTTATAAATGCTTACTTCTTTGCCTCCCTTCCTCTCTGACTCAGTCTCCCTGACTGGCTCTTTATTCAGGTCAGACCACTAACAGGGTGAGCCACAGCCTGGATCCTCTTCCTCTTCTCCCTCCATACTACTTCATAATCTTATCAACTGCTATGATTCCATGATCGTCTCCATTTCTAGGGATTCCCAAATCTACTCATCCAGCCCTAACTTTTTTACTGACCTCCAGTGTATTTCTTGGATCTCTCCAACTGAAGATGAATTCATTCTCTCCCAAATTTATTCCTTACAAACTTCCTTATCACAGTGGAGGGCATCCCCATGCTCCCCACCTCCAAGTCTCATAATCTAGATATTCTCTTTTTATGTCTCACTCTCACCCCCCCATAGCCAATCTCTTGACAAGGTCTGCCATTTTGCTTCTGCATCATCTCTTGAATATACCCTTCGTGGACACTGCTACCACCAGATGCTTGGGATGTCTTCTGGGGGGACTTCCTCCCACACATCCCTCCCCATTCTAGTCCACACTTACTAAAGCACAGAGTCAGCCATGTCAGCCCCCTACTCAACTAATTCCAGTGGCTCCTTATCACTTCTAAGACTAAATACAAGATTTTCAGTTTGGCACCCAAAGCCCTTCATAACACAGCTCCCTCCACAGCATTGCAGTCTTAATCTTAATTATCCCTCCTCCCACTCTATCCCCCCACTGCACTTTGTGATCCAGAGATACTCACCTTCATTTTTTGACTCCAGGCATTTTCACTGGCTGTCCAGCAGGTGTGGAATCTCTCCCCAATCCTCTCCATCTCTTCATTTTCCTGGCTTCCTTCAAGTGACATTTAAAATCCTCACTTTATATTTGATTTAACATATATTTTAACATCTATAATGTATGTTGGATTGCTTGCCATCTAGGGGAAAGGGTGGAGGGAAGGAAGGGAAAATTTGGAACACAAGGCTATGCAAGGGTCAATGTTGAAAAATTATCTGTGCATATGTTTTGAAAATAAGAAGTTTAAAAAAAAATAAGGGGTAGCTAAGTGATACAGTAAATAGAGCACCAGCCCTGAAGTCAGGAGGACATGAGTTCAAATCTGATCTCAGACACTTAACACTTCCTAGCTATGAGACCCTGGGCAGGTTACTTAACCCCAATTGCCTCAGGAAAATTAATTAATTAATAAATAAATAAATAAAAATAAAATCCTACTTTACAAGAAGTCTACTTAATTCTGGCATCTTCCTTTTGTCTGTTATATCCAGTTATATCTTATCTATAGCTTCTTTGTACATGGTGTTTGCACTGTAAGCTTGAGAGCAGGAACAATTTTTTATCTCTCTCTTTTTTTTTTTTTTTTACCACCCTTTGTATCTCAAATTCTTAACAGAGTGCTTGACACTTAGTAGGACTTAATCAGTGTATTCCTCTGTTATTTACAATTTATAATCCTCTTGTTCCCACTCTTTCCCTCATTGGTTTCCTACCATTCCTTTAAAACTTCTCTCAAATATCACCACTTCTATTTAAATCCTTCCCCAATTCTCTCAAATGGTAATGATTTCTCCCACCTTCTTGTTCTGTACTTTTCATATACATTTCAAACTACAGTTTTTGAATAAAATAGGGGGGGTGTTAAATCCCACCTTTACTATTTTTGTAGAACCTTGGATAATTTCCTTGTGCCTCAGTTTCCTCACTTGTAAAATGGCACTAGAACAGTGTGTCCAGTTGCCATAAACAAAGTGCTTTTTTGTGATTTTGAGCCAGAACTGGATGACTCCATCAATGAGGTCTCCAACATGGGCTCTGGGAAGCAGGGAGAGCTCAAAGAGGCAAGAGCCTGAGTTGGTTCATTGTTTTGTTTTCTGGGGGGATCACCGACTGTCCTGGTACTTCAGGCACCCCAAACCAGACCCCAAGTGAAAAGGACAGGGAAATTGACAGGCGCCAACCTAGAACTACCTGGCAGCAGGTGGCAGCCACGATCCATTTTCTAGCTGGGCTGAGGGCTCTGCATCCCTCCCCATTGCTCTCCCAACTTTACAAAGAAATTTAGCCAAGCCCCATAGGGGAAACATTGATTCTGATCTGATAGCAGCCAGCCTCCATGCCTGCCAGAACAGCTTGTACAATAGAAAGGAATTGTATTTGGAGGCAAAGAGTACAATTCCCATTTTGACTGCTACTTTATTGGATCATCTCGGATTTGTCATTTAACTTGTCTGGGTCTCAGTTTCCTCATGTGTACAATGAGGGCGCTTGCACCAAATGGCCCCTAAAATCTCCTTCATTTATAAATCTATGAGCCTATGAAATGGTCCCTTCCCTGGAGGAATTTCTCATTTATATACAAAATCAATTCAAGGTGATTTTGGTCGCTCTGCGAGTAGACACCAGCAGATTGGACCATCTTCCATAAGTTTGCATCCCTCTCAAGGGCCTTAAATCGGACTAGCAGTGCAACTACCAGTCAACTCCATCTCAAGATTGATTTGTAAGGTCATAAAAAAGTTGCAGGGTATATCAGGGTCAGTAGATTTGGAAATAAAAGACCTGGGTTCAAATCCCTAAGCTGACCTAGGCAAATGGCTTCCCCTTCTTCAAGATGAGAGAGGCTGAACTCCCAGCTCTAAGGTTCTTATATAAATGATGGGCCATCAGCTCCAATGATCTTGTGGTGGAGAGAGCATTTACACCAGAGAGCACTATGGGAACTGACTGTGGACCACAACATAGCATTCTCACACTATTTGATATTGTTCACTTGTATTCTGTTTTCTTACTCATTTTCTCTCTTTTTTTGATCTGATTTTTCTTGCTCAGCATGATAATTGTGTATCTTCACACATATTGGATTTAACATATATTTTAACATGTATAACCTATATTGGATTACTTGCCATCTAGGGGAGGGGATGGGGAGGAGGAGAAAACCTGAAACACAAAGCTATGCAAGGGTCAATGTTGAAAAATTAATGTTTTGAAAATAAAGAGCTTTTAAAAAAATAAAGATAGATCGATAGGAAAATAAATAAATAAATGGATAGATAGATAGATAGATAGATATAGATAGATAGGCAAGTAAATAAATGGATGAATAGATAGATAGGCAAGTAAATAAATGAATATATAGGCAAGTAAATAAATGAATAGATAGATAGGCAAGTAAATAAATGAATGAATAGATAGGCAAGTAAATAAATGAATAGATAGATAGATAGATAGATAGAT
>JAJPUD010000992.1:439077-463995 GCA_023553655.1 Myrmecobius fasciatus | reverse complement strand
ATAGATAGATAGATAGATAGATAGATAGATAGATAGATAGATAGATAGATAAGCAAGTAAATAAATAAATGAATAGATATATAGATTAATAAAGTAATAATAAATGATGGGCCATGCTTGCTGAATTTGGGGAGAAGGAGTTGTTGGTCGCTGGGGGGACAATTGTATTCAACATCATCATCTTGGGGAAACCCCAACCCTCATCCTGGCATTTTTCCAAAGGCCAATAAGCCCTTGATCCTGAGGCTTGGGGCAGAGGTGAAATAGGAATCAAAACCCTTCCAGTGCTTGGTGGCCATTGCTAACCAGCTCATTGTCAGTTGGAGGGAGGAAATATGGATTTCTGGCCAGCTGGTTCATTGTCCTTGCATGTGAGGGCTGAAATAGAACCACCCACCGTTTCAGGAAGCTTGGGATGGCCAAGGCACGGACAGGACCTCTCTAATCAGCCACAGAAGCCCGGCCTTATTGTTCTGCCCACCCCATCCTCCACACTCCTGCCAGCTTCCCCCTGACTTTGTAGCTGCTGCCTTATCACAATGGGGGTGGTTATTGCCCAAGAGGAAACCTGGATTTCTCAATGGCGTTCTCAACTGCAGCAGTGAAAGCAAGAGCTTCTAAGTACCTGGGAGGGATCTGAACTGTGCACCTGAGGATCTCACCTGTGCTCATGAGATTTCACCCTGTCTTGGCCGGCCAAAGGGTATTGTTCAGCCCAGCCTACGATTCCAGGAGCCAGGCTTGCCAAGGGCCACACAAGTGGGAGCAGAGACAGGATTTAACTCAGCAGCTGCCCTAGCTCTGGGGAGTCTGACAAGTGACTCCCAAGTTTTTCATCAACTTCACAGAGTTGGTACTTAATAAATGCATCCGTTCATTCATTCCCCAGCCCTGATGCATACTCACTGGACATTTTCTCCAGGCTTCTTCCCACTTCTGAATTTCTAGGTTTTAGAAGATCCAAGTTCTAGCTCCTGCCTTTTCCTGGGTTACTCAGGATTCTCCTCCTATCTCCTGGTTATTCAGCCTCCCTGTCCACCACAACCGCACCCCTGGAGCCACCCCAAAGTCACAGAATATTAGCACTGGGAGGGATCTAAAGATCCCCAGGCAGCATGATCCCCTGTAAAGAACACTGGCTACAGAGGCAGAAGACTTGGGTTCTAGTCCTGTTTCTGACAACCACCTATATGGCCTTAGGCAAGCCATGACTCTGTTTCCCCATTTGCAAAAATGAGGCAGCTGAACCAGATCACTTCCCTTCAGTGTATAATCAATGAGACTGGATAAACAGACTCAAGGAGGAGGAAGTGATGTGTCCAATGTCACACAGCTAATTATGTGACAAAAACCGTCCTGAGACGGCTATTCCCTCATCACTACTGCTCTTACTTTATGTATGTATACATATCTATTTAAACACCTGCAGATGGATATAGCATCCACATATTATATATTTATCTGTGCACATATTGTATCTTCCCAGTAGAAAATAATTTCCTTTGGGAGGAGGGAACTTTTTTTCTTATCCTGATATCCCCAATGTCCACCATAATTTCTAAGCCTTGTAGGTGTTTGATAAACCTTATATTTAATTTGTACATATTGTATACATAATTCTATTTGTACATGTATCTCCCTCTAGAATGGGAGCTCTTGGAGGATAGGGATTGTTTCATTTTTATGATTTGGCCCAATTCTGGGTACATAGTAATTGCTTTCCAGACAGTTGCTGACTGATTTTTGGACTAAATATACAAACCATCTCTTGCTACTGTCCACTACATATTAAGACTAGATCAGAGGCTGAAGGCAGGGGATTCTGGAGACTTCCTAAGAACAGAGTGCCAGATTGCATGAATGAGAATGTAAATCAGCCTTCTGCTCATTTTCTATCAGAGCACACATTCTGCCCCAGGGACATACACGCTTATACATATTGGTACTAGACCAATCAAGAAATGACTCTGATCTCTGGGCTCTCATCAGTCACAGAATGATCCAACGCTTTGTGTAATAAAGGGGCTAAGGACCCAAGAGAAGAGAAAAGTATAGATTGAATTGGTTCATCAATGAGTCAGGATGGAGAAAAAGGAGCAAATGTGGATCAGATAGCCTGGAAGACAATTGAGGGGTCAAGGGATTAGAGGTCATGGTGTGGATGAAAAGTAGAGTTTGATGGGGAAAGTAAAGGGAGAGGTGGAAGACCAGTAGATTATGACCAAGTAAGTGGATCTCAGGATTCTTGAACACAGAAGTGGTACATTTGTAGGTAATGGCAAACTGCTTTTGGTTCATAGGAAGTGAGTAGGTTGAGGAACTGAGTGGTTAATCAGTACATAGGTTGCAGTCCCCTGATATGAGAGCTGGGGGATTGAGCAAAGAATTAGTAGCCAAGTTTTGAATGCATTGAGAATAGAAAGGGGATAAACTGGAAGTCTGTAGACAGCGGCCACCAGGATTTGGTAGGAACAGCAAGGACCTGAAAAGGAGGAAAGGTTACTGAGTGATGTAGTTAGGGAGAAACCTTGGAAATGGCAACTGGGGAGCAAGAAGTAATCCAACTCCCCAGCCTCGACCAGTAAGCCTAGGGGAAGGGGCGAAGGGGCTGACAGTCCTGCCGAGGATGCTCCAAAATCTGTCATCAGAGGGGATCAGTAATAGCTAGAACATGGAAGGAATCGGAGATGAGAAGGTGAGAAGGACGGGAAGTTTGTTGGCTGTGGAACAGGCGTTCCAGAGGGCCCCATGGAAGGGCTGGGTGAACTTGAGGAGGAGGAGGAGGGGAAGAAGGTTTGAATGATGACCTAGAGGGATTCTGGGACATGAAGGGTCTTAGCCATCAATGAGTGGAAAGCTTCATTCATCTTCCCTAAGGAGGCTGGACCCTTTTCCACAGAACAGCCCTTCAGATACTTCCTTCTCCAGGCTTAACGTGCCCAGATGATCTCCAAATGTCCTTCCTTATACAGACCATTATATATTACTCATGGTGCCTCTGGGGGCAAAGACCCGCAGCCTCCCTATGACTCTTGCTAAGTGCAGATCATCTTCCGGTGACCTCCAGGGACCAACAGAGGGGCAAAGGCACTTGACCCTATTTCCAGTGAGTGATTTGGAGCTCCCTCCCTCCCTCCCCTGAGCAGAGTGCCTTAATCTCCCTGGGGAAGGAGCCAGGGCTGAAAGGCACTTGGCCACGGGGGTGGGAATGGAAGCCCCAATGGGGGCTCCTCACCCTCAGCTGGTTGCTATACCCACAAATGGCAGCTTGGTGCCAGTGGGGTTGATGAATGGCATTTAATTATTTTCAAAGGGGAATCAGCGTGCTAATTACTGCTGCCAGCCTGCACTAATGAAGCGCTGCTGCCAACTGGCAGCAACTCTTGGGGGAACTCCATTTGCCTTGTTTTCCCACTGCCCCACCTTCTTCTCAGGGATCCTAATAATGCACTGACACGGGAACCCACAGATGGGCAGGTCGGCTAGGAACTTCCCTGGCAGCCAAGGTGAGCCAGAAGGGACTTTCCAGTCACAAAAGGCCACTAGAGAAGGATGCTCGGGGAGAGGAAGCAGACCACATGCATTTGCATAATTCTCCCATCCTTCCTTTTTAGCTGTTTTACTGAGGCCATTTAAGCACGGGGAATAGAGCTGACCTTGTAGAGGCAAAGGCAAAAGCGAGAAAGATCTTACCCTCAAAGAGATTAATCATCCATTTGGGGGGGCAGTGGATAGAGCACCAGCCCTGGATGTGACTTCCAGTCTTGGACACTTACTAGCTGTGTGACCCTAGGCAAGTCACCAAATGCTTCCAGAAAAACAAAAATCTTCCTTATGAAAAGATCTGCCCACATCATTCATCTGTTAAAAATTCTACAATGCCTTTTCAGGTCTAACAAGGGAGATTCAAGCTTCTATTTTTACAAATGTTTTTCCTCTTCCTGACATTTAAGGTCCTCCAGTGGGGTGACAGCCTTCTTTTACAGACTTAAATTGGATTATTTACCTCCATGTCTACTCTGGGCTGCAGCCAAACTGGGCAACCTTTCCCCTGAAAGGCACACTATGGATCTGCCTTTATTTACTCAGGCTTCTGGACCTAGACTTCCTCGCCTGTTCAATTCTCACCCATGCTCTGAAGCTGACTCCATCATTACCTCTTTTTTCTTTTTGCTGAGGCAATTGGGGTTAAGTGACTTGCCCAGAGTCACACAGGTAGAAGTGTTGTGTCTGAGGTCACATTTGAACTCAGGTCCTCCTGACTTCAGGGCTGGGGCTCTATCCACTGCACCACCTAACTGGCCCCACCATTATCTCTTCCAGAGACTTTCTTGATCTCTCTGATCAGCAGTAACATTACACCGCATCTAATGCATCTGACCCATAAAGTTGGGTGGCAGCTATGCTTTAGTGCCACAGGGATGACAAAAAATCTCTCAAATTTTATAAAAAATTTTAAATTTATTAAATATTAGGTATATTAAATGTATTTTTAAAATTATAAAAAATGAATGCTAAAAATTATCTTTATATATAACTGGAAAAAATAAAATACTACAAAAAATAAATTATTTATTCATTTGTTCATAGTAGGTTCTTAATCATTTCTGCGTTGCACTGTACTGGTGGAGGGAATATCTACAGTTCACCACAGATTAAGAACTATCAGAATTTAAAGGGGACTGAGTCCACAATCCTGATCTTACAGGTGGAGAAAATAAAGGCCGAGAAGGGCCTTTCTATACATGCTCTAAGTTACACAATTTTCTAAGGTAGAACCCAGGACTTATCTTCCTGACCATCCCAATCACAGACAGCATTTTATTCAAACTGCAGTCCCTAAAAAGAGATCCCATCTTACCAATGTAAATTTGATTTAGATGGGACAATCTATCAACAAATGTATGAATAATTACCATGAGGGCCTGCTGGTGGCTTAGGGCTTTAATGCTTCTCCAGTGTCATTCATCCTGAGAGCACCCCTTGGAGGCCTAAGAACAGGTAAAGATGACTAAATAGGAATCTATTTACATGGGAAAAAATTTACACTTAAAAACAATTTATAATTTTGCCAAGCTGGAGGGAGAAGACTGGGGGAAGAGGGAGAGAAATCTTTCTCAAAACTAGAGCATCAAAATGATTATTATTATTTATATTTATCAAATACTTTATTTATATTATCAAATTATATTTATGATATCAAAATAATAATAATTATTATTATTTTCAATTTAGAACTGGAAGGAATCTCAAATCTACCTTTATTTATTTATTTATTTATTTATTTTGAGGCAATCAGAGTTAAGTGACTTGCTCATGGTCATACCATAGTAAATGTCTCAGGCCGGATTTGAATGCTACTCCTGTGCTCTGTCCACTATGCAAGCTAGTTTTTTTGGTTTTTTGTTTTGTTTTGTTTTAATAAAAACTAAGCTTAAGGGACTTGCCTCCATTCACACATGGTAGGAAGAGGCAGAATCAGGCTTTAAATCAGCTTCTTTGAGCTAAATCCAGCTCTCTTCCTACCGGGCCATGCTCCAAGCCGGCAAACAGCTCCTGGGGAAATCTGGTCATCAGATGAGCTCAAGCATTCAAGACCAAATGCATCCTTTTCCATTGGCCATACTGGAATGAAAAGGGCCCTCATCTCTCAAAGGCTTCTGTTTTATGTTTCCTCAGCTCCGAGAACAATCTATGCTTCCCTGGGAAATAGTACTTAGTCTAGGATGGCAGAGAAAACTTCAGAAGGAGCTTGTTCCCTAACCTAGAAATAAGGGCAACAGGAAGAGGGACCCCAAAGGAAAAACCAAGAACATGAAGGGAGGGTGGCTGGGGAGCCAACAAACCTGCTGTGCTTGAGACAAGAGACAACAATGAAATCACATTGCCAGGAACAGGATCAAAATACAAAATGGTGTTTATTGAATCTATTTGGGAAACACAACAAATAGACAACTTGAAAGACTTTGGGCTCATGGGCCTGGACTTTATGGTTGTGTTGGCTGCTGTCAACAATAAGAAAATCCTAGCAAATCCACTGGGAGTGGTCCCTCGCTCCATAATGGAGGAAAACAGAAACAGCCATCAGTAAGGACATTCTTGCTACAACTGTGAAGGCTAAACTATCTATAAAACATGAGCCAATCTTTAATATACACAGAATCACACATATATAATTTATATAATATCAAGGTATATTATATATAATCATATATATGTATAGATCAAGGGTAAAGTCTCCCAACTGACTCATACCCATCAGCAAACAGGATTTGATGGACTGTTTCCTTATAAACACTTCCACACTTAACCTAATGGCTTACACATTTAATATGATGACTTCTTTTTTTGTTGTTGTTTTCATTAGGGGTTCTTCACATCACTGCTATGTTTGTGCATATTTTAATAGATCCTTTGCCTCAATAATTAAAAAGTAAATTTTAGCACAATTCTAGGATGCATGCAAACGATTTTTGCTCGACGTGTGAAGGATAGCAGCCATCAGTTCAATAGAAATATATCATTATGTTGAAAAACAGAAGTGTTAACAAAGATACAACCTATTACTTTTCTAATTGTGAGTGGGCGTTGCTCAGTTCATGGAGCTTAAATCAAGACACAGACACAGATTTCACTTAAAAAAAATAACAATAACTGTTCTTTGAGTTCTCAAAGATGTCTTTCAGAAAACTTATTTTTCATTGCAAAGAGGGGCAGAAGGAAAAGAAATGACTGACATGAGGGGGCTGGGCTGGATGACCTGAGATCTCTTCATGGCTCACAGTCTAAGAGTCACTAAATCGAGCAATTTTTAACAAATACACGTTCCAAATTACCGAACAAAATTACACAACAAACAAAGAAAGCAAATAAATTATGGCATTTCCTAGATACTAATAGCTGATGATGTATTAGGCCTCAAACTCAGGAGATGCTTCCTCCCCTGCTAGTGACTCTAACCACTTGCCCCTGGGGACAGGTTTGCTTTTGTCACTATTGACAAATTCTGGGGGGAAGCTAGACTAACAAAGGAAGACCATTTCATCTGAAAGGGCTTTGGGGCAGTGGAACACAGAGAAAGGGGAGGAGGCTGGTTGGACTCTGCAGGCAACAGTCACCCAACAGCACTGGATTTAATGATGTAAATATTACAAGTCTAATAATGCGAGTCCACTTCTAAATGGGGAGCAATTGTTGGTCTACTAGTCCAATAAGTTTGGGTATCCACCAGAAGCCGATACTGTTCCTGAGTTTCTCCCTCATCTGTCTCGTTGACTTAGGGAAAATTTTTAATCCACAAGGCAAGGTGGATCCCATTTCCTCAACACCTCCCCCTGGCCTAGTGGGGAAACTCTCGGGGTAGAAATTTCTTTAGATGCAGATTGGCAACTGGTCTTGAACAATTACCAATGAAAGGTTCAAGTGGCGTGCCCATCATCACAAGATTGGGATGTATCCAAGGTGGGACTTGCACCCAAGCCTTTTGGGGTCCAGAGTCAGCCTTCCATCCACAAGATCTCAGAAGACAGGCTGATCTGAGGTGGGGAGTCTGACAACTAAGTTACTAGAACAGCATACACTGTCTCACTTTAGTTTCAAGAGCTGTGGTCCACCAGCGGTCACCACGGAAACCTCACCATCCCTAAAATACTCCCATGGCCACTAGTTGTGGGGAAGGGAAGGTGTATTCTTTCCAGTTTGAAGACAATAGATGAAAAGTGCAAGATCCTACGTGCAAACCTTCGCAAACAAATGAACAAAAACAGCTTTTTCTTTTTAATAAACTACACGCAAGTTTAAAAATTCAAGTCAATTCCAGGAATAGTCTAACAGTTGTCAGGCAGTCATTTTCACTCAAAACAGGGGAGCGGGGGAAGGTCAGTGTCTGAACTAAGAAGGCAAAGGCCTTGGTTCTCTCTCTCAGACATACCCACACGCATGTTCTCTGCATTTGGCAAGGGTTCCAAAGGAAGAACTGCTTGGGCCCCCCAGTGCCTTCCAGGTCACAGCGCCCTTCTTGGCTGGGTCTGAAAGGCTACCCACATCAATTCCATCCGGTCCCACCTTTGGGGATGATTCCTTGACACGTGAAACACACAATTTCAAAGCCCTGATTCCCTGGGAATCTTGGGGATTGAAAAGCGTCTTCCCATCTTGCACTCTCGCAGCAGAGAAGGAGCTAAGAAAACTCTTTCGCACTCCTCCTTCTCTGTCCATTGGCCATCATCCTTTGCCCCAACGAGCAAGATCACTCCAAGAAAAAAGTCCCGTGGGTACGGCCCACCACGTGAACCACCATCTGCTAGAATGACGCCCACCTGGCAGCACTGAAGAATTCTTCGTTGAGGAGGCTGCTGGGGAGCTGCCGAACCGGGCCGGACCAGGGTCGGTCCGATCCGATCAGGGAGGATGCCGTTCAGAGGGGTTTGCGGAGGCAGTATCAGCAAAGGGCCCGGCCTTGAGCAGGGACATCCGCTGGGCAGCGTCCGGATCTTCTTTGTAATGAAGCGAAACGCACGTTCCTTAGTTAGCAGGACAAACTTTTTGGTGTCATCTCGGGCTGCTGGGAAATCCTCGCCAGGGGGTTCTCCTCCTGGGGTCACCCCTCGCCCAGAAGGGGCAGCTCAGCCCAGAGACGTGCAGCTGAGCTCCCCGTGCTCCTGAACGCCGGCCACCTCCTCCTCCAGCTCCTCGGGGCTGTCCACAATGTTGGGCTCGCTGGAGCACTGCCGCTGGGGGGGGAAGCTGGGCGGCAGGAGCAGACACTGGTCCCCGTGCTCGGGCTCTTCCCCCATGCCCGAGTGCATCATGGTGGCCATGGCGAGCAGCTGGATGTCCGAGTGTGCGTTGGCCACCGTGTGGCGGCGGATGCTGCCGCACTTCTCCAGGTAGGCCTCGCCCTCTTGTTCCGTCAGGGGGGTCAAGGCCATCTCGTGCAGAGGCCGGGGGCTCACCGCCGCCTGCGAGTAGTTCAGGACCGTCACCTTGGGGCGGGATCGGGAATGGCGTCGCCCTGCGGGAGAGAAAGGAGAAGCATCATAAACTCCCCCTGGGCAGGACTGCACTATATCCTCAGGGTCTGGTAGAGTGCTGGCATACAGCAGGTGCTTAATAAAAGCAGGTTTGGAGAACCACTGCTGAGCTAAAGAACCCCCTAAGCCAGAGGACATGGAATCCAGGAGAGGATCTGAGGGATTGTGGTCTCTGGTCACTGCCATCCCTGCTGGAAACGTGGTTCAGTGCACATATTATAATATTATATATAATAATATAATAACATATATTATATATAACATAATATAATAATATATATTATATATAACTATATATATATAAATGTTATATATAATATATAATGGTGTATGATATATATGTACACATGGAAATGCATATGGATACACAGACACAGGCAAGATGTACGGGTAATATAATGTAGAACCCATATACAATGTATACCTGTAAGTATATGGATCACACATACAATGTATATATGTAAGAACAGATAATGTATCTAGATGCCCACATATAAGGTATACACATAAGAATAATGTATACAGATACCCATATACAATGTATACATGTAAGTATATAGATACTCACATAGAATGTATATAGAATAGATAATGTATCTAGATGCCCGTATACAATGTATACATGCAAGTATATAGATACTCACATAGGATGTGTACATGTAAGAATAATATAGAGAGATACCCATATACAATGTATACATGTAAGTATATAGATACTCACATACAATGTATATATGTAAGAACAGATAATGTATCTAGATGCCCACATATAAGGTATATATGCAAATATATGGATACCCACATGCAATGTGTACCTGTAAGTATATAGATGCCCACATACAATGTATATATGTAAGAATAGATAATGTATCTAGATGCCCACATATAAGGTATACATGTAAGAATAATGTATACAGATACCCATATACAATGTATACATGCAAATATATGGATATCCACATGCAATGTGTACATGTAAGAATAGATAAGGTATCTAGATGCCCATCTATAAGGTGTACATGTAAGAATAATGTGTATGTATGTGTGTGTATATATATCCACATGCAAGGTATACATGTAAGTTTATAGATGCCCATATGCAATGTGCATATGTAAGTACAGATAATGTATATACACACATACAATGCATGTAAATATATAACACATATACAATATATGTGTATATGTATATAATATATAGACACATTGCAATGTGTATGTGCAAATATATATCATGTATATAGATCCACACAATGTATATATGTAAGTGTACACACACACAATATATGTGTACATGTATATGCCCACATATATTTGTGTAAATGTATATAATGTACCTACATTAGATACCCACATAGGTACCCCATAAGATACCCACATATAACACATATGTATACATTATGTGTATAAAACCACATTTATGATCTATATATGTAAATGTGCATTTTAATGTATACAATGTACATGTGTGAATTGTACGCATACACATATACAGCCTATATGCAAATGTATACTAGATAGATGGACACACATATGTAAATGTATATAATGTACACATGCAAATATATATATGGACACAAATGCAATGCATATGTATAAATGTACATGAATACACACATGCATGTATACGTAGTCACAATGCAATGATATGTGTACACGTATATGCACATTATAAATGTATATGGTGTACATAGATACCCACATATAACACATACATGCATTGTATGTATAAAATCGCATCTATGCTCTATATGTGTAAGCACACATGTTGTATATGCAATGTGCATGTGTGAATCATGCACATGCACATATACAGCCTATATGCACATGTATACTAGATAGATGGATGCACGCACATATAATGTATATATGTAAACTTATGTATACACACATGCAATATACATGTGTAAATGTATACAACATACATATACAATGTATACATGCAAATATATATGTGTACACACAAATACAATGTGTATGTGTAAATACGTATAGACACACAAACACAATGCATATATATAAATGTGCATGAATACACACATGCATGTATATTTAATCACAATGCAATGATGTATGTACATGTATATATACATTATAAATATAAATGTATATAGATACACCTACATGTGTACATGTAAATTTGTACATATGTATACATGCATATTTACAATGTAAATAATACCTGTAGGTGCACACATGAAATGTATACATGTACATGTAAATAATGTATATAGATACACACATAATACAATGTGTATATGTCCCAAACAAACCCAATAGACTATGGACAGAAAATGCCATCTGCATCCAAAAGAAGGCCTAAGGAGACTGAATGTAAATCAACTCATGCTATATTCACTTCTTTTTTCTTTTCTTTTCTTTTCTTTTCTTTTCTTTTCTTTTCTTTTTTAATCTCTCATGGTGTTTCCCTTTTACTCTGATTTTTCTCTCCCAACATTATTCATAAAACAATTGTATTAAAAAAAATAAATTTACTAGGAAAAGATGTATATATGTAAGTGTATATAGATACATACCATGTGTATATATATATGCATATACACTTACAGTGTATATGTATATTTGTATATGATGTATATAGATACACTACCATGTATATAACATATATGTATAACAATTATAATAGTAATAATAGCTAACATTTATATAATACCCACTACAAACAAGATGCTTCATAAATATTATCTCATTTGTTTTTCTTAAAAACCCTGGGAGAACGGTACTATTCTTCCCATTTTATATAAGAGAAATTGCAGCAGATTAATTGACTTGTCCAGAGTCACACCACTAGTTAAAATCTGAGGCTGGATTTGAATTCAGGTCTTAACTTCAGGGCCCTTGATCGACTCACTGTACCTGCTCATGAAAGAAAAGTGATGACCAGCTTTGGAATTTAGATCTGAGTTCAGATCCTGCCTTTGTCCATTCTATTGCAATTTATGTGACCACTTCCCCACTTTAAATCTGAGGTGCCCCCACCTCAGCTGGGTAAAACATGAATTTTGTAAGATCCAGAATCATTACCAGAGTGCAAAATGAAGGTATCCACCAAAAACTAGCAGAGAAAGGGCTTTTCCGAAGTGCTCTGTGGGAGATCTGCTCTAAAGTCAGGGCCTCCAAAGGTAGGGAGGCAGCTTTATTCTCCCTCAGCCCAAGTCCTTGGGCATCCATGGGACTTTCCACCGTCATTATGGCCTAACAGCAGCTGGAAACCATAAAGCAGGAGCTTCTCTCCACCCTGGCCACCGCGGAGACCTAACTCTGTTCAAGGAGCCTTTTTTCCCCTCCTCTCATTTTTCCAGCATACACTTCTCTCTGGCCACTCTGAAGTTACCCGGGAGGTCAGTATTTTTCAAAGCTCCCTGTGGCTCCCAAAGCTCTCTACTCACCAATATCTCAGGAAATGACTTTCTCCCTGACTCACAGAACTAAGAAATCCTACACCAAGGTCAAGCTGTATTCTCAGTCTGGAAGGGGGCAGATGCATGCCCATGGAGGCTGTGAGCAACCTACGGGCAAGTCTGTGTTTATTCTCTTAGGACCTCAGTTTCCTCATCTCTAAAATAGACTAAGTGGCTTCTGAGCCCTTCTAGCTTTATCTAGATCTAGGATCCTTTGAAGCAGAGGCAAGCATTCACCCCAGTAAGCTTCTGTTATCAATGTTGGTTAAATTTAGTATTCCCTAAATTTGGTGATCTGAGGCAAGACTCTGATCACTCTACCTCATTTGACTAGGATCTGCAGAGGCTCTGGGTGAGAAACCAATGGAAAACCTGTTTTCCAATGGAAAAACCACAGTGTTGGCTGTAGGCTGCTCTGAACAATCCAGAGCCACTGGCAGTGAGTCAGTAGACAGAGGCAGTGAGATCCTTGCCATCTCATCTACTGTTCCTCCCACCACTCGCTGGGTGTTCCATGGTAGGGGGTGGTTCTGGCCCCAGTCCACTCTTCTAAACCCCAAATAACCTTTCGTACCAGCAAGTGCCTTTCAAGGAGTTGAGGATCCCATGACTCTCTGAGGCTTGGGATCCACCTCATGGGAGGGCAGCTTTCCTACCCAACTGCAACAACTCCATTTGTCAGCTTCTATTCCCACTGGGACAGAAAATGTGCACATGCAGTTTCACAATATAAAGAACAATGGTTCCAGTGTCAAAAAAGACTTCAAATCCTGCCTAAAAGGCTTACTCCTTGTGTGACTTCAAGCAAATCACTGAATTTTTTTTCCTTAATAGTATTTTAATTTTTTTAGTTAACACATAAAGATAGTTTTTGATATTTATCTTTGTAAGATTTTGAGTTTCTGATTTTCCTTCCTCCTCCTTAAGATAGCAAGCAATCTGATAGTGGTTACAATTATATTAAACATTTCCACATTAGTCATGCTGTGAAAGAATGAAAAAAAAAAAGGGAAAAACCACGAGAAGGAAAAAAACAAAAAAACAAAAATAAATGAAAATAGGACGTTTCAAACTACATTCAGAATCCATAGTTCTTTCTCTGGATATGGATAACATTTTTCCATCACAAGTCCTTTGGAATTACCTTGGATCATTGTGTTGCTGGGAAGAGCTACGTCTATCATAATTGATCATTGTACAGTCTTTCTGTTACTATGTATAATGTTTTCCTGATTTTGCTCACTTCACTCAGCTTCAATTCATGTAAATCTTTCCAGGCCTTTCTATAATCAGCTTGTTCATCATTTTTTAAAGAACAATTATTATTCCATTACTTTCATATAGAACAACTTATTCCGCCTTTCCCCAATTGACAGGCATCCCCTCAATTTCCAATTCTTAGCCACCATAAAAACAGCTGCTGTAAATATTTTGGTCCATGTGGATCCTTTTCCTTTTTTCCTGATCTCTTTGGGATACAGACCTAATTGTATTATTGCTGGATCAAAGGATATACACACTTTTATAGCCCTTTGGGCATAATTCCAAATTGCTTTCCAGAATGGTTGGATCAGTTTACAACTCCACTAACTATGCAGTAGTGTTCCAAATTTTCCATATCTTCTCCAACATTTATCATTTGCCTTTTTTATCATATTAGCTAATCAGCTATATCCCTCAGGATTGTTTTAATTTGCATTTCTCTAATCAATAGCAAATCACTGAACTTTAAAAACATGCCTCGTGCATGGAATACTCTATCCCCTTACCTAGGGCTAACAGCTATCCTGCCTTCCTGGGACAACCCATCCCCTTTTGGAAAGTTCCAACTGGAAAGCAGTTTATCCTTAAGACAAACCCAACTCTTATCTCTCTGCAATATCCATGATCCTTGAATGTTCTTCCTATCTCGTGACACTTAGAACCAAGCACAGTACTCCACACCAGAGCAAAGCCAACGCATTTTCCCTAGTACACGGAGCTAAGGACGTGGGGGGTCAGAAGAAGCTAGCTTTGAGGCATCCTGCCTCTGACACTTACTGGTTGTGTATATCTAGGTCTTAGGAGCATCATCTGTGAAAAGGGGGAAGGTGACAGGAGGGATTTGTCTTCTCACAAATCTCCCAGCTGAAGATCTACCAGCTTATGATACGTCGCCAGTCCCAGAGGCAGCCTACGCTTCCAACTCCTATCACACTACTGACTCATGCTGAGCTTGCAAGTTCAAAAAACTAAAAAAACATCTCAGCTCTTCCTCAGGCCAACTGCTGACTAACCACATCTCTGCATCTTACACTTCTGAGGTTGGTTATTTTTTTTTTTCTAAACCTAAAATTTGCATGTAGCATCATTAAATTTTATCTTGAGTGCAGCCCAGCATTTTAGCCCGTCAAGTGCTTTGTGCATACTGTCTCCGGCATGGAAGGAGGGAGCGGGTCAGGACCACCAAGCCCCCTTCCTTCTCTTCCAGCCTCTGGGAAGAACAAGGGCTAAAGTGAATGTAACCGAAATTTTGTCTCTCCCCTGCAAAGACCCTCCCAACCCTTTCAGGTAACACTGGCTGTCTCTGATCTACTTAGAGCAAATATAATCCAAGTTTTTGTCTCTCCCCTGTCAGAGACCTTCCTGACCCTTTCAGGTAACATACTCACTGGGCTAAAGTGAATGTAACTCAAATTTTGTCTCTCCCCTGCAAAGACCCTCCCAACCCTTTCAGGTAACACTGGCTGTCTCTGATCTACTTATGGCAAATATAACCCAAGTTTTTGTCTCTCTCCTGTCAGAGACCCTCCCAACCCTTTCAGGTAACACTGGCTGTTTCTGATCTACTTACGGCAAATATAATCCAAGTTTTTGTCTCTCCCCTGTCAGAGACCTTCCTGACCCTTTCAGGTAACATACTGACTGGGCTAAAGTGAATGTAACTCAAATTTTGTCTCTTCCCTGCAAAGATCCTCCCAACCCTTTCAGGTGACACTGGCTGTCTCTGATCTACTTATGGCAAATATAATCCAAGTTTTTGTCTCTCCCCTGCAAAGACCTTCCCAACTCTTTCAGGTAACACTGGTTGCCTGTGATCTACTTGTGGACACTTAACAAAGGAGGAGTGGTACAGGCCCCTGCTTAGAGAGGGGATGATCTACACTGGTTGCTGTGTGAGAGAACAGGACACATCTCAAGCTGTGGAATCACAGACTTAGGGCTGGATCAGAGATAACTGGTCACCTTTCCTCTTCCCACTTCCCAGGTTAAAGAGCAAAAAAAAAAAAAAAACCCAGAAAGCTAGAAAAATGTAGCAATTGCCCCAAACTAACACTGGTAGTATGGGGCAGAGTCTGGATTTAAATTCAGGCCCTATGAACCCAAAATCAATATACATCCACACTCTCTCCTTGAGCAGAATCCTTAATGTGTTTCAAAGCTTCTTCCAAATCACCTTCGGCAATAAAGCCTTTCCTGATTATCCCTGCTAATTATCTTGATTTATATGGTTAATTTCTAATATAAGTATGTAGGTATTTAATTTTTAAACATATCAATCTAGGTAATTACCAGGGGTAGAGAGAGGGCCTTCAAGAAATCTAATGAAATATAGAAAATATTTAGAAATTAAATATATAATTATATATACTTTTATGTTTACACCCTTGACAGAACATAAGCTCCTTAAGGGCAGGGATTTTTTTTTTGGGGGGGGGGGAGATAGAATTCTGGACTTTGAACTTTGAAGTCCTGAGTTCAAATCCAGTTTTAGACACCTATTAGCGGCTTGATCCTAAACAAGCAACTTAGCTTAGTCTCAGTTTCCTCAAATGCAGAATGGAGATAATAATGATAATAATGGCACCTACACCTACCTCCCAGGGTTGTTGCGTTGATCAAATGAGATAATTTTCAGTGCTGGCACACAGTAGGCACTATATACATGTTAGCTAATAATTAAACTTTTATATGGGCCTGTTTCTGGACTCAATAATCACTAAAGTCCCTTCAGTTCTAAACCTATGATCCCATGATCCTAAAAGTCACTTATTTATTAAGTGACTGATTGGTCCAGCAGGTTAAAACTTTGGTGTTCAGTCAAATTTCATGGAGGAAAGATGTTATATAAATGTCTTTAATTATTGTTTCTTTTATTAATATCATCAGAGTATAGGTTAGGGATGGAAAGGGACCTTAGGAACCAGTGACCTCATCTTAAAGCTGAAGTAACTAAGTCTGAGGGACACAGCCACTGCCACCATCATCTTGTCTCCTATTTTTCCCATGTGTTATTTGGGTCCATACTATCTTGTAATTTTCCTTTTTTTTTTCATTTCCTTTCTTTCTGTCTATTTTCCTTTCTTTCTGTCCATCTGTTTTTCTTTCTTTCTCTCTCTCTCTCTTCATTCCTTCCTTCTTCCTTCCTTCCTTTTTTTCCTCTCTGCTTTTCTGGACCTCTTGGTCCTTTATAAACAAAACTCCAGCTCTTGTGGATGAAGTAAAATGAAGGGAGGCCCTGAGCCAGACTTGAACACCGAGCTCCCACTGGATGCTCGCCTATTTCTGTCCTCCTCTTCTTCCTCCTGTCTGTGACAAGAACAATGAGGAGAGACCAGGTCCGAGCGGCCCCTTGAGCAAGCATCCATCCAAGAAGGGCCTGGTCATTGGCCCGAGCGGGCTGCTTCCATCTCTGTCCTGCTTCTACCTGCCTCCAGGCCACTTCTCACCCCTTTCCCACGGGCCTCCCGTCAGCCCTCCCGCACCAGATGCCCCGCTGAGTTTGGGAATTAATTACACCACACTGGAGCCAAAATTCCAGTGCCTTTGAAAGGCCCGGAGAAGAGGGAGCGCTCTGCTCTGCCCGGCTCTGAGGATAGGTTCCACATTCCCTTTGTGGGGGCCTCCCGCTTCCCAGGCCTTTGATCTCCCAGCCTCAATGGTTCCTCTCGGCAGGGCCGGGCTGGGGACAATGCCGCCATTGTCGGGTCTCTCACCAATCCCACAGTGGGGCATTCCTTTCCAGGCACGATTTCTGCTAGGTAGAGACAAGCAGGCTGCTTGTCATGTAAAAAACCGTCAGCGTATCTGGACGGAGCTGCTATTCTCTCAAAGAAAAATACCCAGCCGGCCATCAGGACACACAATGGAGGGCAAGCGGTCCATGGCGCTTTTGTGAAGGAGAAATGGAGCTTGGGCCACTTGGATTTGCCGGTCTACGTCTCCGCCACTAAACTGTGGGAGAGAGCCAGAGTTTTCACAGATTTCAGGATGCCTCAGAGAAATGATTTTTCCTTTTCTCCCTATTTGTAAAATGGAAAGAACTAACTTTGGACCGCTTTCCTGACTCCATCACTCATGACCTGTGGGGTTTTGGCAAATCACTTTCCATCTCTCTATGACTCTGTTTCCTCTTCTGTAAAATAAAAGACTTGGACTGCCTGCTTTCTCGGGAGCTTTCCAGCTGCGATCCCCATAGCTGGTAAATGGCCTCCTTTCTTCTCTACCCCAGTCCCGGGAACAGTCACTGCTCCCCCAGGGCGGGGACACACACGTCGTCATCCTGCCCAGCAGGGCTTACCGAATCCCTTTGAAGGCCTTAGGTCTCACTTCAAAGTGGGCCCTGAGCCACTGGCAAGAGGAAGGCCTCCACAGGCCAAAAAGACTGAGAGCCAGAGAGATCTTGCAGGCTACCTATTCCAGGCCCCACATGTGACAGATGGGGAAACTGAGACCCACTAAGGTTTTACTGATTTGCCTCAAGTTGGATCTACAGCCTTAGGCTGCCCACTCCAATCTCCACCCTTTGCTGAAATGGAAAATGATACGGATCTGGAACTTAGCAGAACCGAGTATTCAAAGCGAAGTTCTAGAGAACGAAGTCCTTTGCTCTGTGGTCTGTACAGCACTCAAAAACAGGGGTTCCGTCCACAAGGAAAGTATGGCAACAAAGGGCAGGAGGACCTCTGCTGCCGTGTGGAGCAGTTCCCTGAGCTTTGGTCTTGGAGTTGGGAAAATCTGAGTTGTAATCCTGCCTCGGTCACTAACTAGAAGGCACTTAACCTCCATCTGCCTCAGTTTTGTCAGCTGTAAAATGGGGATCACAACAGCATCTATCTTATAGGGTTGCTGCGAGGACCTGATGAGAGAACATTTATCAAGTGCCTTGTAAACCATAAAGCATCATATAAATGCTAGTTCTTCTACTACTACTAATTAGTAGTAATTAGTAAAAATTAGTAAAATGGTACTTTTTTTCACTGAAGGCCCATCATCCCAACCAATTATATTGACTTTTTTCTAAGAAGCAGATTTTTAATGTACTCCTTTCTTTTTACGTTGCCCACATCATGCCCCTTTTGCCGCCTCCTCCTTCATCCTTCCAGAGGAATTTTTTCATTGCCTTCTAAGCTAGAGCTTCTTAACCTCAGATCCATGAATTCTTTTAAATTTATTTATTTATTTAATACAAAATAGGAAAAAGGAAAAAAAAATACCATTTCTCTGAGCCTCTAGTGTCCTCCTTTATAAAAAGGAGGGGTTGGGGCAGCTAGGTGGAGCGGTGTACAGAGCACCAGCCCTTAAGTCAGGAGGACCTGAGTTCAAATCTGGTCTCAGACACTTAATACTTCCTAGCTGTGTGACCCTGGGCAAGTCACTTAACCCCAATTACCTCAAAAAAAAAAAAAAAAAAAAAGAAAGAAAAAGAAAAGGACTCAGACTCAATGGCCCATAAAGACCCTTCGAGTTTTAGATAGACAGCCCGGTTTTAAGGATTGTCAACATCCTCCTCTCTGAGTTCTTCACTTACAAGGGATAGAAAGAGGCTCCACCATTTCCTAATCATTACACCTGGTACAATGACTTAATATCAGTGTTTATATTCAAGCCTACTCTTATTGAATATGGCAGGATAACAGAGTTAGAGCTGGAGAGAAAAAAGCGGAGGGCCGCCCACCAAAGTCAGGTGATCTGACAAAATCCACACCATGCACACAGCAGAATTCTAAATACGAAGCAATACATTTCCATTTTGAGAAAGTTTACATAATAAATACTATACATTAAAGTTCAGATCTGTCCATCTTTTCTTTGCTTGCTTGTTCTGTGCCATGCAGTTTTTGGTTTGCCCATTTAGAAAATTGATAACTATTTCAAAATAATTTCCTTTGTAATTATGTGTATTTTATTTCATTCATTTAAAATGATTAGTGCCACTTCCTAGCTGTGTGACCCTGGGCAAGTCACTTAACCTCAATTGCCTTAGCAAAAAGCAACAAAATAAATAAAATAAAATAAAATAAAATAAAATGATCAGTGCAAGAAGGCACCTCCAGGCTCCACTAGACCGCTTAAGGATTCCGTGCCATAAAGCAATGTTAAGGAGCCCTGTTCTTGTCTTTAGCTACGCTCAGATGATGGAGAAACCGCTCCCTGTCCCCAGTCTACTAAAGCTGTACAGGTGTCGTGACCACTGCCCACCACGGAAGTCTCTCTGGAAACCCACATTTCCCCCTCGGCTGTACCAGTGTTAACAACCAGCCACCATGGCGGTTGGCTGGTCCTGCCAACAAAGTGCCCGGGCTGCATTTTAAAAAGCAGAAAAGTTACTGTCTTGAAGTGGCTGTCTGGGCATAGACTGACTGCCCCAAGAAGCTCGGAGCAAGCCAGGGCCGGCATCCTCTCATCCGTGGTTAAGTACGTGTCTCCTGGGGAACATGCACCAGACTGAGAACTGCCAGCAGCAGGTCCTGCCCACCTGTGATAAAAGAGGCCCAGAGAACTGGGGCAGAGGCGGCATTCCCCTTCGCCACCCTCCCCACCCACCCGTGCCCACTGCTCTGTAGCTTCTGTGTATGGCAGAAATCACACCGGACCTGGAAGCAGAGATAGCATCTTGAAATCCTACCTCTGTATCTTATGATCTGTGCCACCTTAGGCACGTGATTTCATTTTTCTGAGCCTCCGGTGTCCTCCTTTATAAAAGAGTCAGGGGCAGCTGGGTGGCACAGTGGATAGAGCACCAGCCCTGAAGTCAGGAGGAACCGAGTTCAAATCAGGCCTCAGACACTTAACACTTCCCAGCTGTGTGACCCTGGGCAAGTCTCCCCCCCCCAAAGTTAGGTGACCTGACAAAATCCACAACCTGGATGCCAACCCCCATCTTCAGATTCCAAATCCAGCGCTCCGGCCACTGTGCCAGGTTTTAAAGGGAGTTTTTAAGGTTTTGAATCCAGCCCAGGCACTTTGCTGGCAGGACCAACCAATCGCCATGGTGGCTGGCCAAGGGTTTGTTAATACTGGTGCAGCCGGGATCTCTGGGTTTCCAGAGAAACATCACTGGTGGGCAATGGTCAAGTCACCTGTAAAGCTTTGGTAGACTGGGCACAGGAAGGGATTTCTCCATCACCTGAGTGTTGCTAAAGACAAGAACAGGGCTCCTTAACATTGTTCTGGGACATGGAATCCTTAAGCAGTCTAGTGAAGCCTGGGGGGCCTTCCTGCAGTAATTATTTTCCATGGCAACCGCAGGGTCTTCCCAGAAGTCATCTGAGCCAGATGGGCCCTGAGCAGGAATTCCTTACACGACATCCCGTCGTCTCCATGGAGGGGAAGCCCACTGTGGGGCAGCACTAAGTGTTTCCTTACATAGAAGCTGCTGCCCCTTCTCCCACTTTTGTCCTCTGGGGCTAAGCAGAATCCCAAACTTCCACCAACTTTAACAACCACTGCGAAGGAAAGGGTTGGCAGTGAGGGGCAGAACAGCCAGAGTATCACAGTATTTAATACAGAGAACCCAAGTATTATGGGGCAGAACAGCCAAAGTCGAGACAATATTATAGTATTTAATACAGAGAACCCAAGTGTTATGGGGCAGACAGCCAAAGTCAGGACAATATTATAGTATTTAATACAGAGAACCCAAGTATTATGGGGCAGACAGCCAAAGTCGAGACAATATTATAGTATTTAATACAGAGAACCCAAGAACCCAGAGCAACGACAGGATCAAGGCCAGTGGCCGAGCTGCCCCATAGCTCTGCCATCAGTGCCTGGGAAAAAATCCCTTTAATCTCAAGCCCTGGAACATACATAGCTCAGGAAGAATGAGGGACTGCCCTGAGCCAGACCTGGGACAGATCAGCTCCCAGCAGCAGCACGGCATCTGTCCCCACCTCCCCCTCCAAACTGGGACACTCCCAGGGCCATCCCCCCGCATCCACCTCAATCCATCCCCCAAGGAGGAGGCCCAAGGGCCCCACAGCCAGGTTGCTGCATCCTTACCCAGCGTACAAGCGGCGCCTGAGAAGGCTCGGTCCCCACTGCCGGTGCCCAGAAAGGGAGACACGACCCGCTTCACCAACTCCTCCAGCTGCAGGTAGCTCTCACTGGGGCCCGTGGGCTCATGGACACTCTGAAAAGCAACAGCAAAGGTCAGGCGGAGCTCGGGCAGGTGGCCACTGGCAGGCAGAGCACCAGCTCCCTCTCATCACAGGGCGAGACCGGAGGATGAGGAGACAGAAACCAGTTCTCGGGCAGGGTCCTTTGACTTTGATTCAGCAGGCATTGTAAAGCACCTACTCTGTGCAAAGCTCTGTGGGGAGGTACTAGCACACAATCACCCCCCCAGCTATTCCCATTAGACATTGATAGAACGCTTCAAAAGCTGGCAAAGGGCTTCACACAAACACACACACACACACACACACACACACACGGTATCAGCTGGATCTTAAACGGTAATATTGTCTCTGTTTCACAGATGAGGAGAAACCGAGGCAGCGAGTGAGTGGCTTGTTCCTCCACATCACACAGCCAACAGGAAAAGGAGGATCTGACCCCAGGCTCTTTATATTGCAAGCTGAGCATCCCATTGCTACATCATGCTTAAAAAAAAACCCCTGCAATCAATTAATCAATCAATAGGCATTTAGTAATTGCCGACTCTACACCAGATGACACACTAAGATCTGGTGATACTGACAAAAGCCTAACAGTCTCTGTGCCCAAAAGGTTATGCTCTGAGAAGGGGGAGCCATGAGCAACATAGAATGTTACATACGTGTGTAGATAAATACAAGACACATGGGAAGGTGAGAACAGGACTGAAGGATCCTAAAGGGCAGCAGGTTCAACCCCTTTGTCTTACCAATAGGGAATTTACTTCCAAGACAGGAAAATGGCCTATCAAGATCATGCAGCTCCTAAATAATAGGAGTGACAAATACTGTGTGACAAGGTCAATGAGGGAAGAAGAAAGCAAGGGGGAAAAGGGGGAAAAGAGAGAGGAGGAGAAAGATGAAAAGGAAAATACAAGGTAGGACAGAAAAGTTCCAGAGGCACTAACCCCAAGATAGTGAGGTTGCTAACAGTGTGACTTTGGCCAAGCTTTTGGGCCTCAGTTTCCTTCTCTTTCAATATGAGGTTGAGGAACTAGGAGATCAATAAAGTCCCATCTAATGCTAAATCCATAATCCCATCTAATAATAGTAACAATAATCTTGGCCAAGCTTTTGGAACTCAGTTTCCTTCTCTTTCAATATGAGGTTGAGGAACTAGGAGATTGCTAAAGTTCCATCTAATGCTAAATCCATAATCCCATCTAATAACAGTAACAATAATCTTGGCCAAGTTTTGGGGACTCGGTTTCCTTCTCTTTAAACATGAGATTAAGGAACTAGGAGATGGCCAAGGCCCCATCCAATGCTAAAGCTATAATCCCATTTTAGTAATAGTAACAATAATCTTGACCAAGCTTTTGATTCTCTTTAAACATGAGGCTGAGAGAACTAGGAGATAGCCAAGGCCCCATCCAATGCTAAATCTATAATCCCATTTTAGTAACAGTAACAATAATCTTGGCCAAGCTTTTGGAACTCAGTTTCCTTCTCTTTAAACATGAGGCTGAGGAACTGGGAGATCAAACAAGGATATGAAGCTCCACGGCTTCAAAGAGGGATAGGCCCTGCTCTGGCTGCCGGGGCCATTCAGGCTTCAGAGAGGAAAACACCTGCTAATTATCAGGGCTCCCCTTAAGTAGAATGGACTCCTTGTCCCTTGAGGTCTTCAAACCGAGGCTAGATAGCCCCGTGTTGGAGACCTCCAAGGTCAGTTTCTGTCACTCTGAGTCACCTCCCAAGGGACCCATCGGGGCGGAGGAGGGGAGGGCCCTTCTCTCCTCAGGTGCCCCTCAGGAGAGCATTTTCAACCACAAAACCACCTTATCTGGTTTTCAGGCCCAGGAATCGCTTTCAGTCACTTTTACTGCCTTTGTTATTTCTAAAGTGCCTTTCCCCCCTTTCCACAACCACTGCAATCTCCCCCACCCTGCACAGAAACCTCATGGAGGATGATCAATGATAGGAAAGTAGAGATCTGAGAACGGAGGCTGCGAGCGGGGCCCTTTCCCTGCTTGAGAAAGTGTCAGCGGGCTGGAAGGGGCTGCCCCTGCCCGGCCGCCTCACCGGGTGGGGGGTGCCCCTCCAACGGCGTTGGTTCTTGGAAACACCTCAGAGTGTGTCCGTCCTAGCCTCCAGGACCAGGCCGCCGGTCACGGTCCACCCAGAGCTTGGGCTCGGGCCTGTCCCTGGTCAGGGACTGGAAGGCGACTTTGGTGCGGGCCAGGCCCTCAGAGACCTGCTAAGTCCAAGCATCCGCTGGGACGGAACAGGAGGGAGGCCTTCTCCAGAAGGGCTCTGGTGGGCTGTGAGCTCGGGGAAGTATGGTGAAGAGTAATAATAATGGTGATAATAAGTAATAAGGATGAGAATATGCATATAAATATCTATAAATATAATGTAAATAAATATATATCATGGACAGATAGATAAGACTATGAGCCAGGTTTTATGCTCAGTGCTTTGCAATCTATCTAATCTATCCATCCATCTATCTAAATACTAATGTAGACATATTAATACCAATAACTAGCATTTATATAGCACTTTAAGGCTCACAAAGTGCTTTAAGAACGCTATACCTCATTCGATCCCCACAATAACTCTGGGAGGGAGAGGCTACTGTCATCTCCTTTCATTTGTGAGATCCTCAAGGGGAGGGATGTCTTTTTTTTATTCATTGAATTTATTCATCTACAGTGAGTGACATATAGCGGGAGCTTGCTGGGTTTTAGAGATGAAGAAACAGGTTGAAAGAGCTTTGGTCACTTGCACGGAGGCACAACTAAGTAAAGCACAGTGTTTGGCACACAGTAGGTACTTAGTAGATGTTTATTGAATGAATGAGGGGAGTCAGAAAGATCTGAGTTCAAATCGGACCTCAGACACTTACTAGCTGTGTGGCTCTAGGCAAGTCATTTCCCCCTGTTTGCCTCAGTTTCCCCATCTGTAAAATGAGCTGAGGAAGGAAATGGCAAATCACTCTAGTATCTGTGTCAAGAAAACCCCAAATGGGTCATGGAGAGTCAGACACAGAAGAAGAGAGAGAGAGAGAGAGAGAGAGAGAGAGAGAGAGAGAGAGAGAGA
>JAJPUD010000992.1:411146-425444 GCA_023553655.1 Myrmecobius fasciatus | reverse complement strand
ACAAAAATGAGTCTCCTGGCTCCAGGTCCAGCGCTCTATCCACCAAGGATCATAAAATCCAACCTCATTTTATAGATGAGTAAGCCAGGGCCCAGGGAAGTGGGCAGGCAACTTCTGGCTGAAGGGCAGGATTTGAATCAAGCACCTCTGACCCTAGAACTTGCATCCTCTTTCTGCTGCTTCCCTATAACCTGACCCCTTATCAAAATGTCAAGCCACCTTCAGGGGCCCCTTCCACAAACCATTCTAAGAACCCTGGGATTTCCTGAACTCCGTTTCTGGGACAGCACCTACTTATTAAATCTCAAAGTTCTTCCAAATGAAAGTGGGCACTTCCATTATGAGTGAGTCTGACATGGGAGTGTTCCTCTCCCCACTTTGCAGGTGGAAATACTGAGGCTTTAGCATCTTAAACACTCGTTGTCATTTGCATGGTGAGTCAGGCCTAGGACTCAGACCTCCAGATACCAGGCTAGAGAGAGGGTGCTTTCCACTCGCAACTATCCAGACCGCTGGTGGGGCTGAGAGTCAATTTACATTTAAAAAAAATTAAATCAAGGTTAAAGGGGCACTTTTAGGGAGTGGAATCAGCAAACCAGGATTCTCTGGTGGTGTCTAAAAATGGCATTTTCCTGACACTCTCATCATTGAGAAGTCACTCCGCCAGTACAGATCACCACTCTTCACCCAGTGCGGTACAGGAAGATCCTAAGGAACCTCCCCATGTTCTTCTTCAGCCACGACACCCAGAAACCACCACAAACTCCACGTGTGGTCCGAGCAAGGCATCTTCCTGATCCTGAGAACGAGCCTGACGCCACCTTCTCAGATGCAGATCCAACACATCTTATGAGACCTTTTAACCTCCCTAAAGATGCTGGGAAATGTTGCCTTCATCTGATAGGGATTATGCAGCTGCCAGGAAGATGCCCGAGTATCTCAGAGTCTTCTTGCTAAAACTCTCAGCAGACGCTATTATTCATTGATCATTAGCTTTTTCATGCATCCATCTGGTCCGCCCCAATCAGTCCATTAGCCTCTTAAGAAGGGCTCTTGTTTCATATTCCACTATATTCTGTGAATTTTGATGAGTCCCAGGCAAAGAGCAGGGAGATACTCAATGTTCTGTTAGAATGCAAGAATATCACAAGGAGGGCAGCTAGGTAGGGCAGTGGATAGAGCACCAGCCCTGAAGTCAGGAGGACCAGAGTTCAAATCTGGTCTCAGACACTTAACATTCCCTAGCTGTGTGACCCTGGGCAAGTCACTTAACCCCAATTGCCTCAGCAAAAAGAAAATCACAAGGAAAGATTGCCTCATCCTTTCCCTCTTGTAACCCCAGCACATGCAGCCTGGAAGCTTAATAAATGCTTGGGGACTGATGGGGGATGAGGACATCCTTGACAAAAAGACTCACCTTCTCCTACCATATCTCCAGAGGAAAGGCCTAAAGGCAGGGTTAGCAGCAGAGCTGGCAAGGAAGCCAGAATTAAAGTCGGGTTCACTGTTACCCAGAACCCCCCAGTAACGAAGCAGAAGGGAGGGCATACGACTCTTTAATGGAGTTTGCAGAAGAGCTGAGTCAGGAAGCAGGGGACAGCTGTCATGTTTGTTTATACTATTCCAGATAGAAATATGGGCTGCAAACAGAAATATGAGGCGTAGCTAGCTTGGAAAATCGTAAAGGAGACTGTCTGGGGGAGAGTAATCTAAACCACCCCAGACATCAGTCATTAAATGAGCAGCTAAGACCCAGATTTCACTCACTAACAATGCCACAGGCAGGAGGGAGGGTGAGGGAGCCAGCAGAAGAGGGAAGGAGTCTGCAGGATGTAACAAGGCCAGAAAGAACATGCCTCCTGCCCACAAAGGCCTTGGCCTTCTAATACTTCTAATACTTTAGGGTATCCCACCAAGGAGAGGGATGGAGCAACAGAACCATCTCTGAAAAACAAACGACCAAAAAATCAACCAAGAAATCACAAGATACAAGGAAATGAACATTCGTTCTAAATTCTGAAGGGATTTGCATGAGACAGCCACTGAGCTCCCTTCTAGTCTTATGACTGGTGGCTAGAATTATCTTCTTTTTTTTTTAATTAAAGCTTTTTATTTACAGAACATGAGCGATTTTTCTACATTGAGCTTTGCAAAACTTTTGTTTTTGTTCCAAGCTTTCCCCCTCTTTCCCCCCACCCCCACCCCTAGATGACAGGAAGTCTGCTAAATATGTTAAATTGTATGACAAATCCAATACATGTATACATATCTATACATTTATCTTACTGCACAAGAAACATCAGATCTAGAAAGAGAGAGAAAAAAAAAGCCTAAGAAGGAAAACAAAATGCAAGGAAACATTCACAGAAAGTGTTAAAATGCTGTGTTGTGGTCCACACTCAGTTCCCTCAGGCCTCTCTCTGGGTGTATATGACTTTCTTCATCGCTGAACAATAGGAACTGGTTTGAATCACATCATTGTTGAAGAGACCCATGTCCATCAGAATTGATCAATGTATAGTCTTCTTGTTGTCATGTAAAAGGATCTCCTGGTTCTGCTCATTTCACTCAGCATCAATTCATGCAAGTCTCTCCAGGCCTCTCTGAAGTCATCCTGCTGGTCGTTTCTCACAGACCAATAATATTCCTTAATATTCATATACCATAATTTATTCAGCCACTCTCCAATTGATGGGCATCCATTCAGTTTCCAGTTTCTAGCCACTACAAAAAGGGCTGCCACAAACATTCTTGCACATGTGGGGCCCTTTCCTTCCTTTATGATTTCTTTGGGATATAAGCCCAATAGAAACACTGCTGGGTCAAAGGGTATGCACAGTTTGACAACTTTTTGAGCATAGCTCCAAATTGCTCTCCAGAATGGTTGGATCCGTTCACAGCTCCACCAACAATGCATCAGTGTCCTAGTCTTCCCACATCCTGTCCAACATTCATCGTTATCTTTTCCTGTCATTTTAGCCAATCTGACAGGTGTGTAGTGGTACCTCAGAGTTGTCTTAATTTGCATTTCTCTGATCAATAGTGATTTGGAGCAACTTTTCATGTGACTAGATATAGTTTCAATTTCTTCATCTGTAGAATTATCTTCTCTCCAGAAAAAGTTCATGCACTCCCCACGCCTGGTACGCCATTCCTTTAGGATGAACTGGAGGGAGAAGGGGAATCTCTCCCACTAGATTGTAAACTCCTTGAAGATAATGTTCTAGAGCATTTTCACAGAGTATTGAAAAGAATGTTGGACTGGGGGTAGAGAGGCCTGGGTCTGCATTCCAATTCTGCCACTTCTTATGTGATGTAAGCCAAATCTCTTCAATCTGACCTCATCCATGCAATAAGGATATCAATGTTTATACTAGTCTCATCACAGGGTTGTTTTGCACAAACCTTATCTATTAGTTTATTATATCTTCCCACATGTACACTGAGTTTTCCCAGAGGATATAAAAAAGGATTGTTTCATTTTTGTCTTTGTATGATCAAGAATTGGGCTATAATAGACACTTAATAACTATTCCCCAATGAACATACTAAAAGACTCTGTAAAACCAAAATCACTATAGAGACATGATTATTTTCAGACGGTAAGCACTAGTACTGTAAAGACTGCTGTGTATTTCTGGAAATGTTCAAAAGCATACAGCTATAGGCTTTTAGAAGATGAGACCTTAAGATTCAATATCCATATTTCTTTTCTTTTTCTTTTTTTTTTCTTTTTCTTTTTCTTTTTTTTTTTTTGCTTTTTGCTGAGGCAATTGGGGTTAAGTGACTTGCCCAGGGTCACACAGCTAGGGAATGTTAAGTGAGATCAGATTTGAACTCAGGTCCTCCTGACTTCAAGGCTGGTGCTCTATCCACTGCGCCACCTAGCTGCCCCTCAATATCCATATTTCAAAGACAGGGAAAGGGAGTCCAAGAGAGGAAGCAACTTGTTCAGGATTAGCTAGCAACTGGCAGGACTGAAAGTCCTGCTTGCAACCCCAAGGTAGGCAGACATGTTTCTTGTAGTGTTTATTCAGCAGAGAATATTGATTAGGGATAATGTTCAAAGGTTGCATAGTGCAGAAAGCTTAGTCATCTCAGGGCAAATATAGAAAGCATCATTATGTTATGGAAATTTGGAATCAGAATACCTGTGTGATGTATTTTAAAAAGCACTGGGCTCAGGAGTCAGGGGAACTTGATTCTAATCACATTTTCTCTCTAGGTCTCAGTTTTCTCATCTCTAAAATCAGGGAGCAGTATTGGTGATTTTCTATCACCAACTATCTGGGACTTTGGGCAAAAAACAGTTGACTTGCTTGATCTGTTTCCTTATTTGTCAAATGATGGGATAGACAAAACTTAACAAACTGGAAGTCCCCTTCCAACACCAAGGTTCCAAGAATCTTTAGTGTTTGTTCTCATGCTTCTTACCATAACTTCCAAAATTTACTTCCTAAGACTCAGAAGAGAGAGGGCTCAACGTAGAGTGAGGAAATCTACCTCAGACATTTCCTGTATTGTAAAATGAAGAATGGGTCTACATTATCTTTTGACACTGAGATTCTATGATTCCTTTGGCCTTCACTCCAGTCCAGGGCCCCATCATTTCCTGCTTTTACTGTCTGGCTTCAGACTTCCTTCTCAGGTTTATTGCATATTATTCTTCTATTCTTCTTTCCAGACAAACTGGATTACTTGCCGGTCCCTGAACTTGGCATTTCATCTCCAGCTTCAGGGTCTTTATATACGCTATTTATCATTCCTGGAATACATGGCCACTCATCTGGATCTCTCAGAATTCCTTCAAGGTCTAAGTCATGCACTGCCTCCAATAGAAAGCTCTTCTGGGATCATCCTAGGTCAAGGATTTTTAATCTGGGGTCCGGAAACAAAATACTTGGATAGCTATATGCATATGTAAGTGGTTTCTTTTATAATCTTGTGAATTCTATTTTAAATATTTAATATTAATTAAAACCATTCTGAGATGGGGTAATAGGCTACACTGGACAACCAGGACACACAAAAAGGATTTTCAAACCTTTATTAGAGTTAATTGTGCTCTTTCATTCCTCTGCAAATTGGTTTTGTATAAATATACACATATACATGTATATATACATAGATTTATCTGTTTATACGTTGTATCTTCCCAGTAAGCTCATTGAGGGCAGATACCTTTTGTTGTTTTTGTCTGTATAGTTTTAGCAATCCCTTTCAAACAATTCCTTATTGGCTTAGATTGTATTGTACTCTTGTACCTTAACCCTCATGGGACTTTCTATAGCACTGGGGACTCTATCTGAGGGCAGCTGAGTAGTATAATGAATACAGTACTGGCCCTGAAGTCAAGAAGACCTGAAGCCTCAGCTTGCCTCAGTTTCCTCATTTGTAAAATGGGAATAATATCCTCTCAGAGTTGTCATGAAGATCAAATGAGATAACTGTAAAGCACCCAGTAAGCACTATATAAATTGTGAGCCATTGTTATCATCAAGAATCAGTCAATCGGGGCAACTAAATGGCATAATGGATAGAGCACTGTCCTTGAAGTCAGGAAGATTTGACTGTGTGATCCTGGGCAAGTCACTTAACCCCAACTGCCTAGCCAAAAAAAGTCAGTCAATCAACAACCACTTATTTATGAAGCATTCTGAAGTACTTATTATGTCCCAATACAGAAAGGAAAACGGACCCTTTCCTTTTGGGAGATACAACATATAAACAAACAATCCCTCTTTATCTTAACCTCAAACTCAAAGTATTCTTCTCTTTTCTTGCTTTGACCCTACCTCCCAAAATGTTTCTGGTCTTTTTTAGACTGTAGACTCCAAGGAGACAGACTCTCCATGTTATTCTCTTTACATTGTGAAAGCAATCACTTGATTTTTGTTTTTGATGATGATGATGATGATGATGATGATGATGATGATGAAGTGGTGGGATAATTATCTTGCTAAACTTCTTTCAGATATGAACAGGAAATGGAAAAAAATAATTAGTGCTACCAGATGATCAGTGACCTCATGGATCTCAGTTCGTTGAATTTCTTCTTCCAAAGAAGCTTCTAAGTCATTGACTTGAGAACAAATTTAAGAATGACACAAAAATTCTGTTCCATGGAAAAGTATTTTGACTTTCAGCGGTCAGGAAAAAAACCCCAAAGAGAATAAAACCTCAAATGTCTAATAAATACATAGTTAAGAGCAGATGGAAAACGTTGGAGAGTACTTGCTCATCAGCCTCCACGCCTTTCACCAGCAGACTACCCAATTATCGAGATAGTGGAAAAACACTGAGTGGCTCACACTATCAGTTTCAAGCATTATAAGGACCCAATTATTGTAGCTGCCACTGGGGTATAGAGTTTCCCTCCTCTGCCAGGGGCCTTTAAAAAAACTCAATTTTCTTCTCAGGCTCAATTCAAGTTAGAGCAGACAAGGTCATCAATGCCGTCCGATCACAAAAACCTAGTACCAGATTTTTCTTTTTTACTTGCCTGGCCCTATGTATGTGTCAGTCCTTTCTGGGAAATCACACTCTTTTCTCCTCTCTCGCTGCAGCCTATGGTACGGCTACCTGCCCTTGCCCCCATCGCTTTCATTATCCATCACAAAAGATGCTCTCTGAAGTAGCAAAACTAAAATTCACAGTTTCTAACCTGAGCCATTTGGGCAGGTTTCAAGTTGGCTCTTGGGGGTGAACAGAGCCAAGGGCAAGTCAGTCTTCTCGGCCGAAATGAAGTGGATGTTTGGGAACAGGCTTGCCTGGCCTGTTTCTGCCAGTCCTTATCAACTAATGAGCTCAGTGCCTCCAATATCCAATTTCCACCTCCCTGACCATGCTGGCGTGCCGTCTCCCCAGCCGCCCATGTATCTGCTTGGATGGTTTAAACCTCCTCTTCAGCTACTGACCCTTCTCCGCCCGGAGAGATTCTGCAGGAGCTTCCTTTATGCTGGAATGGATTCAGAGCTTTGGATACAAAGGCCCAATCTCACCGAGGATGCTAGCATAGGGCTTTGCACAACTCCATTTTCAGTGTTTCTAACCCCAATGCCTTTCACCTCCAAGAGCAAATCCAAACTCTTCTGTTTGGCTGTTAAAGCCCTTTGCCACCTGGTCCTGATCTACCTTTCTAGCCTTATTCTCCATAACTGTTTCTAACAGTCTAGCCAAAATAGGCTTCTTATTGTTCCTCCACATGACATCTGACTTCTGCTTCCCCACATCCCTTGTGTCATCAAAGCTCAGCTCAAATGCTGTCTCCCTGATCCCTCTGGCTGTGAGTTTGAGCTCAAGCCTCGGATTACCTTGTATGTCTCTCATACATACATACACACACGTGTGTGTGTGTGTATATATATATATGTGTGTGTGTGTGTGTGCATGTGTGTGTATATATAGAGAGAAACAAAGAGAGAGAGAGACAAAGAGAGACAGAGACAGAGAGAAAAAAAGAGACAGAGAGAGAAAGACAGAGAGACAGAGAGAGAAAGAGAGAGAAAAAGAGAGAAAGAGAGAGAGAGAAAGACAAAGAGAGAGACAGAGAGAGAGAGAAAAAGAGAGAGAGAGAGAGAGAGAGAGAGAGAGAGAGAAGGAGAATATCTTCTCTAATGAAATGTAAACTACTTGGATGGAAGAACCATTTCTTCTTTGTTTCTTGTGGTCCTCAAACTTAGCTTAGTACCTGGTACAGAGGAGGCACCTAATCAAAGCTTGTTTATTGGCTAACTGATTAAATATCTGTCCGCTGAAAGACAAAGAGCAGGAAAATGTGGAAACTCCCAGGAGACTAAGAGCCAAGGGCCCAGAGTTCAAATCCCAACGTTGCCACTAATTCGAGGCTTCAGTGAGCTTTTCTGTAAAAACAGCTGGCTGGTTAACATTAGAACGGTTTATAAATTAACTCAAGAATGGTAACTGCTGCTCTCTTTTATTTCTCCTCAGATCAGGCCCAGTGCTTAACCAAGGTTGGAATTGGGGTGAAGGCTTTGGGAGCAGCCCCTTAGTCCGACCCCAGGAGCCAGTCCCCTGCACAAACACTAAGACATGAAACCCAGCAGGAGGGAGAGCTTCATTTTGTCCCTCTGAGCTGTGGTTCATGTTTTATCACATGCCGTTGATACAAAAAATAAATCACACCATTTGGTTATTTTTTACATTGTCTGCGTGCCATACTTTGTAAGCAGCTCAGGAAGCAGCACGGTTTCATAGATGGGGAGTTTCCCTCCTATCAGAAAGTCAGCTTCTTGCAAGCAGAGGTTGCTTTAATCTTTGTACTTGTCTCCTCCTGCACCTGGCAGAGTGCCCTGCACAGAGCGGGCTCTTCATAAATGTTTGCCGACTGAAAGTGGAAAACGGAAATCATCTTGGAAGTGAAAATTTTGGGAAATGAAATTCATTCACCTTATGACAAGTTTACTATGTGTCATCCACTGTTTTACATATGGGGAGTACAAAGCCATCTTTGCTACTATTCAGTTGGGAACAGGGAGGAGAGAAACAACATATACACCAACTAGCAAATAAAAATACAAAGTGGATGCAGAATAATGGATGAAGGGGCAGGGACCTGGAGAGGAAGGCTCAGAATAGGAGATGGTGCTTGACCTGAGTTTTAGAGGAAGAGGGGTCCAAAGGGATGAAGGTGAGGAGGAAGGGAACCCCAAGAACAGGAGACACACACCTCTGGGCCAGTGGGATTGGAGGAGAACAGCAAGAAGAGCTGTTCAATGCCATTTTGTGTTAAATGTCGATTAGGACCTAGTGGAGGAGGTGGCAAGCTGCTCTGGGAGTGAATGAAAACAAAACAAAACACTCCTCTGCGGTCTGATTTGGAACCACATCGCAGAGACAGTGGGAGAGGAGCGAGCAAAAGCCAAGAGCACAGCCTATGAGTCAAGGGCAGTCTGACTAATTATCTCTATTAATCTTTGTGCTTTACTGCTCTGCGGACTGAGCTTTCTCTCAAGCCACTTGAATGTCTAAATGGCAAAAATAAAACCCAAAATCCAAGACTGTCATCTTTCCTCCATGGAGAACACAACCCAATCCATCGATCGGACATGCCCTTTTAAAAAAATCTGTATTGATTTTTATTGCTATTTTTGTTTTATTACAAAACCCTCAATTCTCAGCAATCTTCATGCTATCTCCCCTTAATAACAAAGAATAAAAAAATAGGATTAAAAAAAAGCAATTTTTCCAGCTGACTGACGACATCAAACATTCTATGCAACGTTTGACACAAAGTTCTCCACTGGCTGTCAATTTGGGATGATGCTGGTATAAAGAATAGGACATCCCTTTGGGGCAGCTAGATGGTGCCGTGGATAGAGCACCAGCCCTGAAGTCAGGAGGACCTGAGTTCAAATCTGGTCTCAGACACTTAACATTCCCTAGCTGTGTGACTCTGGGCAAGTCACTTAACCTCAATTGCCTCAGCAAAAACAAAAACAAAAAAACAAACAAAAGAATAGGACATCCCTTCTTAGGCTGTGGGATTTCTCCCCTCCCCAACAAAAGAGAAGAGTTGTTCTATTAAACCGATGCCTTGGGCTACCCATGCACAAAGGACATAAAGGTGATTTGGGGTTCTCAAGGTTGGATCAACAGAACCAAGATTAGGCAGTAGAGAGCCCAAGATAAGAGGCTCTGAGCATGAATGGCCATTGATGGAGAACCAGAATTGCTAAATTTAGGGAGCCAAAGGCCAGAGGATTATCGGCAGGATTATTTTTCTAATTAAATATTTTCTTTTTCCCCCAACTACACGTAAACACAATTTTAAACATTTCATTTCCAATCCTCTCCTTCCTTATCTTTCCTCCTCACTGAGAAGGTAAGTAATCTGATACAGGTCATGTATGTGCAGTCATACAAAACATATTTGCAGGATTATTTTTTTTTAATCACTTGAGGGAGTAGAAAGCTGCTTTAGGGTTTGCAAAATACCTTACCTATCTTAACTCACTTGATCCACAACCTTTCGAGTTAGGGACTATTATTAACCCCATTATACAGAGGAGGCAACTGAGACCTTTATCACTATACCTAACATACCTGCCCCACATTAAATTAAGTACAGGAAGAAGCCATCACCAGTACTGAGTGACTTACTGTGGCTGAGAGGTAAAAAGGACTCCTGGAAAAAAAGTGGCATGTATCTGACTATTTCTTATTCAGCTTTTCATTCCTCATAGCTCCAAGCCCTGAGTGTGTGCTATAAATGCCTTGCACATAGTAGGTGCTTATGAATAATTGTTGGACCAATGGCATAGACCGTATGTGAGCCAAGAGAAAGACACTACATATATAAATATATACTATTTATATTATAAATATTATTATTATATTATATTGTATATTATAAATATAGTATAAAATTAATACTTTATGATAATATAAATATAAATATGAGTATATATAAATATACTCATCTTGTATGGCACTGATTTCTCACACACCCACACAAACACACTCCTCTCAATGCATCATTATATATGTCATTTTACCTGGAAATAGTCTGTAATGAAGGATCCAAGTTCACTCTTCAGCAGCCGCCTAGGAGAAAACAAACAAGACTTGGGCATTGGTATGGCACTCAGTAACTTGCTTGCATACCCGCGTGGTACGAGCTGTCCATGGGATATACAATCTGGCGCCCACGTGGCATGGTCCAGCTTAGGATAGGTAGTATACTAGGGTAGGAGAGACAAGCTGTCTCTCCCATCTTTTATTTTGTTTCCAGACCCATTTCCTCTCTTGTAAAATGAAGAGCTTGCATTAGTCTGTGATTCCCCAATCTCTAAATCTACACGTTAATGCAATGGAGGTCCCCGTTCCAACAGACTGGATAGGAGACAGCATCCACTACCAGCTGTAGGGTTCCAAGATGCTAACATTTGCAATCGCTTTTGAGCTTCATATTGTGATCCCCATTTCATGGAAAAGAAAACCAACAGGGGCAGCTAAGTGGAGCAGTGGATAGAGCACCAGCCCTGAAGTCAGGAGAACCTGAGTTCAAATCTGGTCTCAGACACTTAACACGTCCTAGCTGTGTGACCCTGGGCAAGTCACTTAACCCCAACTGCCTCAGGAAAAAAAAAATTAAAAGAAAAAGAAAAAAAGAAAAGAAAAGAAAGAAAAGAAAACCAGCATTCAGAAAAGAGTCACTTATTTGTGTAAGTGGGTTCCCAAGGTGGGACTCTCCTGACTCAAGGAGCATAAGCCTTTTTGTCAGAAAAGTGGTGAGGGAATCGGTGATGGGGACTGAGGTGCCCTAATTACACCTGGGCTGGCTTTGTCATAGAGCTCGATGCTACAGTATTGGTCCCTCAGAAAGGAAACAGGGCCCCCCTACCTTAATATAAACCAATAGATGAAAGAGCCTTAAGGAGGAGGAAAGATAGGTGGAGTTTAAAGCTGGGGAAGAAAATAGTACTGTTGAAAAAAGTCTAAAAAGACTTAGATGGACTGATGCTAAGTGAAGTGAGTAGAACCAAGAGAATATTATACACAGCAACAGGATTATGTGATGATCACCCGGGATGTGGTGATACAGAGCAATTCCAACAGACTTGGGATGGAAAATGGCATGTACACCGAGAGAGAGAACTACAGACTGAATTGGATCGAAGCATAGTATTTCACCTTTTGTTTATTTGTTTCTTTCTTTCCCTTCTTGATCTGATTTTTTTTTGCACAACATGACAAATAAAATTTTTTTTTAAATTACACACAATTAACCTATATCAGGCTACTTGCTGTCTTGGGGAAGGGGGAATTAAGGAAAAGAGGGAGAAAAAATGAAAATTATTACTTCCTAGCTGTGTGACCCTGGGCAAGTCACTTAACCCCAATTGCCTCAGGGGGAAAAAATGAAAACTATCTTTACATGTATTTGGAAAAATAAAATATCGAGGGAAAAAAATGGAATTGTCTTCTTATCACAGGATCTGAGAGCCAGAGCTGAAAGGGACCTCAAGCCTGCTTTCTCTTCCTCCCCGTTTTTCACATGAGCCAAGTGAGGTCCGAGGAGTGAAGGTCACAAAAACTTCTACTCTACTTTAATGGATGTTGCCTTCCCCATTTCTCTGCATCCATCCTAACAGGACCAGCCAATCCTAAGAACAAGAGTAACCATCTCTAGGATTAGGGAGACACCCGGATGCTAAGGATTTCAGTCGCCCATTCTATCAGTGCTTCCTCCTAAGGATCTCGGGTTTCAGCTGTCATCCCAGGGAGGTATTAACTCCTGTAGACATGTTCCCACAGGTCCCAGAAGGAGAAGGAGCTTACGTGCAGAAAAGAGGAATGGCGCTAAGGGTGGGGAAGGGACAGGGAAGATAATCATAAAAATGAAGCTCCATCTATCAGCCTCAGACAGCTGCAGATACAGATCACAAAGGAGGCCACAATCCTGCCCTTTCTTTCCTTGAAGCAGCACGAAAAATACCTTGGCTCTTTAGCAAATCCCAACTACTAAGAAAACTCAGGAACTTCTTCTTCCTGGACCTCAGTTTCCTTTTCTGTAAATTGAGGGAGTTGGTCTCGATGGTCTCTGAGACCTGTAATTCTTGGGGAGAATTCTGCTACTGCTGAGTTTGGAAGATATTTTTCTCTCCAAACTCTGGTCCAAAAATCATCCAAATCCATCAGGGTGGCAGTGAGGGAGGAGAGACCTGAGTTATGGGCTGTTAAAGAGAATCTGGTAAAGAAATTGGAGCCAGTAATGTGGGCTCGATCCTGGACTCAGTACTCCTTTCTCTCTGGCAAATGAGCCACGAACGGGAGGGGGGAACTTAGTGGGTGGCCCCAGCCGGGAGCAGGGACTTCTGGCCAAGAAAGCAGCTGTCGTACGGTGGAGACCGTCCAGTCCAAAGCCTTTGTTTGGAAGATGAGGAAACTGAGGTCCAGGGAATTCTAACTTGTCTCTGTCACACAGGTAGGAAGGATCGGATGAGGAGTCGGAGCATCCTGTCTTTGTGATAATGAGCAATTCCGTCTGATTTCCTCAATTTTAAGTTCTAAATCAAGAATCTGATCATCCTAAAGAGTCTCTACAAGACAAACAGAATGTCAAGCAGATTTGGGGTGGGGGGAGAAGCTACGGGTTCCCTAGATACCTGAATGTAACAGCAACAGGTGCCATTTATGTTGGACCATAAGGTAAACTCTCACATAGATTATCTCCTTAGCAATTGAGAAAAACCCTGAGAGGCACTGCTGTCTCTCCCATTTTACAGATGAGGAAAACAAAGTCAGTTGCTGCTCAGGACTACCATCAAGCATGCACTGGCTTCCAGTCCCATTCTTTTTAGATTTGTGACTCTAAGTCCTACATTAAAACAAAAAAGGCAGCTGGATGGGGCAGCAGACAGAACATTAGTCTTGGATCTGAAAAGCCTTAGTTTAATTCTGGACGCCAAAGCTCTGTGAGTCTGGGCAAATCTTCCTTGTTCCTCATCCCAGGCTAGGGCTCGAGGGGTCATTAGGGGGGCCTCCTTGGAGATCACCAAGAAGCAGGCTCCAAAAGGGACAGAGACGCCGGCCAGGGCTGGAAGAAGTGCCAGCCTAACTCTCTCTTGGGTAAACAGCCCAAGTGCCCAATCCAGACAGGCTGGGAGGGAGCAAAAGAATCACTTGGGGACAGAAGCTGGAAGCCTTCCCTGACCCTCCCAGCTAGGGAGGTGGCTGTCCTCTGCCTTCTCCCCAGCCAGACCGCATTCAGATCCAGCAACCACTCAATAAATGCCGGTGGCTCCCTATCACCCCAGACTGAAATAGAATTTGGGGGCAATTGAAATCCTTCCTAACTTGCTACCTCTTTCCCCAAAATACACACACACATCCTTCCGGTACTCTTCTACCTTACACCTTCCCAAAAACTCCACTGGTAATGGCCATTTCCCTTGGCCGTCCCCCATGTCCTCAATGCTCTCCCTCCTGGCTTCCTTCAGACCCAACTAGAATCCACCTTGTACAAGAAGCCTGTCCCCTTAGCTCTAAAACCTGCTTTTTATCTGCCAATTATCTCCAATTTATTTTGTCTAATGGTTTGCATGTGATCCCCTCCCTAGACTGGCAGCCTCCCTGAGAGCAGGGATTTTATGTCTTTCTTTGTATCCCAGTGCTTAGCACATAGCAGGAACCTAATAAACGTTGACTGAGTGACTGATTGTCTAGTAAGGCTGTTCATAAGCTAGCCGGTGTCCAGAGTCAGCTGGGTGCCTAAGATGGTGAAGGGCCTTAAGGAGCAATTAAGGGAACTAAAGAGAATATCTAGCATCCTGC